>UZAE01012141.1:17037-58160 GCA_900617975.1 Rodentolepis nana
ATATATATATATATATATATATATATATATATATATATATGTTCGTCTCTTGTCCGATGATTAAGGCCGAGATAACAAATACATGGTTTAAAACATCTCAAGCAAGAAATGGCTCTGGATGTGCTCTTATAGAAGGATAAACCCACCTCCTTACGTTTAGAAAATTTAACAGCAAAATAACTATAAAGAACAAATGTCAGTATGGCGTTCTTCGATTAGATAAATTTATTTATTGTTAAATTTAAGCAAATACACATCTAGAAATCTATTACGGATTACTCCTTTCTTCAAATGGGCAGCTGATTTACACAATAACTTAGTTTACCTTCAAGAAACATTAGACATGGAAACTTTAAGATCGTTCTCTGGTCTATTAATACTGAACATCATGAACAAGAGCCTGTCCAATAGGCTGAACCTTGAACGTGAATTATTCCATTATTTTCTAATGGTCTGCAATTCCAATTCCAAGATCGAATGATATAGGGGTCTCATATATATATATATATATATATATATATATATGTCACCAGAATCCAGTTATTCTTTAAAATGTCAAAAGGAGAGAAACATAGGCTATCACAAGTTAAATCACATGGATTTAGGCCAATGACGTAAATGGTTAAGCACGGCTATTCATAGTGCTATCTTTCTACTTAGCCTAGCATCATACACCTGACACGTACGCAGTCATATTCATCACATACTCCAAAATAAAAATCAAAAATAATTAATCGAATGCTTAAACGACCCCCCCCCCCCCTATTTATTCACACTTTGGAAGTGCTCCACCAGGCACATTTGTGTCTCAGTTTAATGTAGTCAAGAGGAGTAGCGAGCTTCTTGTTTTGCACACAACACACACACACTGAGTTTGAGTATATGTTTACACGTGGGGCGTTTTAAGTAGTATCGAAATGCATATCAAAATAAAGTGGGCTAGTAATTAAAGCAGTTATTCCTATGATTGGCGTCTTACCTTTAACATTTTGTTAGCTTTCTTCCAAATGGAATGACTTGGAGATTGTGGAGGGTTATGTGAGGAGAGAGTTGAGTAGAATTCATTGATGAAACGGAGAGCATCTTCAAGGACTTCGAAGAAACAGACATTGGGGAGATGACATCCTTCTAGCCACTCATAGGCGGCGTCTAAACTCGCTGCTTCCCTTCAAAAAATAAGTGGAAAGATGGAATTACATACCTCTCATTTTGATCATTCAACCCATCTCAAAGAGGAACAGTATAAATCACATTCATTATTGCATTATAAGTGCATCGCGATTAAATAATGGCACGTGAAAAGAGACTTTCACAATAAGAGGCTTCTGGTGATTTCCCCTCATTTGCACAACATTTACCATAGCAAGGAGAAACCCTACCTTGAGTACATACTTCGTTCATCAACCAAACGAAGAATTTAGGAATATGCAAGGAAGTTATTCCAATTCCAATGGAACAGCACTTTAAATAATCATTTACAAATACCTGCTTAGGAGAACAATGTCACCACTTTCTTCTGTTTAAGAGTATGAATTCAAGTCGAGGAATTATTTCATAGGTCAATATTCAAGAAAGAAACAATGGAAAGAGACCCATATATTTCTTGAATTTGGTGAATCGCTTATTCAAGTTCAGTTACATTACTTCGATGAGAACCCCTTACAACAAAGTTTTCTCTAACTATTACTAATCCTCTATAAAGATTGTAAATGGTTCAAACACTATCAAAACATTTATTTATTGTCTCAAAAACACCAGACTTATAATGTGATCCATAATCATTCAAATCACCACCACTTTAAATCATAACAACAGAGAAAAACTCTAGTAAATACTCCCGAAAATAAGAATGTGTTATTCCAAGTCACAAGACAATTTTCAGAAATAAGCAAAAAAATTTGTTCTGGAAGCAGAAAAACTGGCGTGAAAAGGGCAACAAATACGTACATTCCACTTCAACCCCTCCCCCCCCCCCCCCCCCCCCCAACCACTAAATGCTTCAAATAAAAACGCTCTTAGGCTTCTTAAATGTCCTAGAAATATTCTTAAGATAGTCGATTTAATAAAATATGCCACTAATTTTACCATTTATTCACTTAAGTATTTACAAGATTAATTAATGAAAGTCACGTGTTACGCTAAAAAACACTGCGTATTAGAACCCGATGGAAGTATTGGTGAAAAAAAAGGAGTTTGCCAAAAAATGTATCGAAATTAGACTAAAGTTTGCCACTAGGCTACCTCCACTCATCACACCACTTATTACATAAAAACATTTTGCCAAAGTCTAATGCGCAATGAAAAATTGCAATATTTTGACTTTTACGAGTACTTCAAAGTCTTTTGAAGATGTGCTATAAAGCTTCAATGACAAAGAAGCTCACTTCCTTTCGCCAAGCGATTAGTCAATCCAGGCATTAAACAAGTAACCATGGTACTCTCAAACCCCTGAACTCGGACAGCTGTAACACTCTATTTCGTGTCAACTTCCTCTAAGGCACTGTGCCGCGGTACACGTCAACGTTTTGCTATTGGAGCACACTTAATGACGTTAACCCTGATATACGGGATAAGTAGCAGAATACCCTCCTTCCAACCATGTTGCTTTATGAGTACTTTTCCAAATACTGGACTTCAGTAGTTTAAAATGGAGTTTATTTCAAGACTTACGCAAGAGTATCGACCTTCCTACCATAATGTGGTGTAAAAGATGGGGAGGGTCTGACGATGATAAGGAGTCTGGGACGGCGAGGACGGCAACAATTTTTCCTTTTCTGGAAACAGGAAGAGTGGGTTTGACTGGAGACTTGGGCGGCAAGATAGGCCACTTCCACGAGGCTGGCGAGAGCTCGAGTGAGGTGTGGCTCAAAAACGAAGAGAAGACAACACGACTGCTCCTTCGCTACTGCCTCTTTGGTTATTAAATCGGGACACCATTCATCCACTTGCTAAATCGTAAAAGGTGGAGAAAATTAGGACATTTAAGTAGATGTAAAATTTATTGTCTTTTAACTAATAATCTGAGGTGCGCAGTAGACTTACCTCCACGTGGTGCACCCTGGGCAACGTATTCTCACACGGCAGAAAAAGTCTACAAACCCGCATTTGACTGCTGACTTCAAACTTCCATGACCCGACTGGATGTCTTATTCGACCACTTCCATAGTACACACCTTACCCCACTCTCTGACTGTGTATGTTTCTTTTATATCTGTGAATCACTCTTCTGCCCCCCCCCCCTCCTCTCAACTTTTTACGACTTTAATGTTCCTCCCCTTTGTGAAGCCCGAAGTCAACTAAAGGGCCAATGATGACTATCACACAAAGCCCGTTATTTGATAGAAATACAATTACTCACGCAGGATAAATGGTTAGTCTAGGAGTTATTAGCGTGAATATGAATAATAGGTTATCGTTGGAGAAAATGGATCGATTTCTTGCTGAAAGAAATTTAACATAATTTAGAGATTTTAAGGACTGGGTATGCAACAAGTAAGTACTAATATCGCAGTTAACAATTCGATGTGAATCATTTCAGAAAATGTCACAAGATTTAGGGTAGGGAGAAGTAAAAAAAGCTTGTGAATATGATTAAAAAAGCAGTTTTAATTAACTGTGCAGAGCCACCACTTTTCTCATTAATAGCAAATATTTGTTACAAGACATGTTAAATTGGGTTTATTTCGAATAAAACCTAAGTGGAGTGGCACGCAATTAAATATTTTTTTACTTTTGAGAGGAGAGGAGGCATCTAACCTTATTCCGCCATTCAGCTTCGATGAGACCTGACCAGAATGTCGATCGATAGGTAAAGACTAATTAAACGATGAAACAGGATGAGGCACCTTAATTGAAATCCCCCATTCTTCGATTTCCGATGAGAGTTGTTTCAAGCTCCAAAAAGAATTATATCAACAATAAAGCAGATTGTCCATTAACAAACTTATAGTCCTTCGCAGGGTGCAATAAACTCAAATAAAATATTACGAAATCCCCCCCCCCGTCCTTAAAAGAATAATTAACTCATACAGGCGATAAAGGCCATCGGCAATGATCAGGGTGTGATATATGCATTCACAAGAGCAAAAAATTCATTCCATTTATTCCCCCTAGAGTTATCACTTTTACACAACCACCTGCCCACGCAAACACTTGCCTACTACTACTGAATTTGGCCAGTAACAATGGAGGCGAGCGGAGGTTGGGACTAATGGCTATTATTAGCCTTTTAAGGAATCCAAAAGGCTTTATTATCATCAATCCGTTTCCGCCCCAGTTCATAGCCTACATGCTGAGAGAGAAATTTCAAATGCGAAAATGCGTGATATAGTACCATAATATTTACAGGGAAATTAAATGCAAATCAAAATGATAAGCATACATATGCCCTAACTATCTACTTGCGTGGGTTAACATTTCTACACCCAGAAAGAAATAGAGCGTGGTTGTGCGAATTAAATTATGTGAAGCGATAGAGTGCGAGAGAGATTAAGAGAATGGAAGAAATTAAATTAGATATGAAAGTTCCCATGCATGGCATGAACGCCCCCTCGGATATCGAACCAAACCAGAAACGTTTGGCAAACACAAATTTAAATATAAATCGGTTTTAAAATGACAATTTTTAAAGCAAAAAACCTATCAATTAATGGTATACTTACAGGGTTAAAATAGGGGATTCCGTTTTCTTCCAAAAATGGTATTGCAATGTCTTTACGCCAGGTTGTTGGGTTACAAGCGCCCCCAAGAAATACTAATATGACATAATTATTGTTGTCAAAATGCATGCGTATATAAATTAAATATAATAAAAATATAAAATTACCACCACTTGAAAATTGGTCTGGGGGAGTCACTGACTTTCTGATAAGTAAAAAACAATAGATCAGTTTGAATTTTAATATTTCATTGAATATACTATCAATATTTACTAGTAAATAAAGGCCATCAATATACTAAGGCAGTTATGAAAATAAATAACAACAATAACGTAAACTGCAAAATTCTAAAACGAAAAAATAAATTGTGACACCAAAATTTGATCGTATTGCTAGATAAAATTTATTAGATAAAAATTATATGTAAAAAACAAAAATTAAACAAATCAAAGCATATTTACTTGGCCTGTTGAGTAGGGGTTGATGGTTTAGAAAATTTCCTTTTTGGTGAAAAGCTGTTCATGTTTTAATATGAAATTTGATAAAATGCCATATGTTCTAGCCCAAGTGGCGAAATAAGACCAGATAGAAGCTTTACCGATCTTAAAGCCATCTGTAAATGTTCCGCAAAATGCGTGAGGTTAAATAAAGTTTTAAGTGAAGAGTTTAAACAAATATATCAGATTTTGGAGACGTATTATAACTTATATTTCTGTTATACTATACTTTGATATAAGCAAATTTTATTTATTTGCACAATTTGCTTTAATATGCACTTAAGTATAATTTAAAATTTACACTTTTAATTCCGTCTGGTTATTATTACAATTGTCCTTGAAAATAAATTTTTATCATTATATTAATTCGACCACATTATTTTTCGATTTCTGTACTGATAAGATTTTGATATTTTGCCCATATTTTAAATTATTTATAAATTTATCTAGATCTTTTTTCGGTACATTCCGATACAAATGTTTATCAATAAACCTTGAGTTTTAGTAACCCTTTGCATCTCGACAAGTAGGATTTTTACATAAAATTTAAATTTGTACAAGAGTTTTAAGCTACGCAAATAGTGTTTTCAGTTATTTTCTCTAGTATTCACACTTAACATCTTAAGGACCGTATGCCCATCTTTCAAAACTAGTTCTATTGGTACTAGATTCGTAACAGAAATCACTATTTCCTTTTGCTACGTGTTCCATGCGTTTATGCCCTTCGCCTGATACCACTATCGTGTCTGAATCTCACCGCTGTGACACACGCATTTACGTGGTTGAGCACCTTTTTAAAAGTTAATTCAGCATTAAATGGTCATCTGATAACAGTCTGTTTATATTTTCTGTCTCGCGCTGCGATATATATTGAATCAAAGTGCTATTTCATTATTCATGAAAAAAATTTAACTGACTTCATGCATGTAACCGATCTTCCGTAATTTGATCCTATTTGGTTGGTAAGCGAATAAGTTAGACCTACTACATTTGAACTTGTCAAAAGTTTGTACTACATTAATTAGCAATAAGTCTTATGTTTTTAAAAACCATCCCGTCTTTAAACATTTATTTAGCTAAAACTAGACTACTTTCTTAATGCGTGAAGTGTTATTTCATTTCGAATAATTATCACGCTGTGAGAATCTTATTGAGTGGAATAACGAGGACATGTTAAGAATTTGATTTAACTTAGGACTTAATTTTAGAGTTGTTTACAGAATCTATTCCCTACTCAGACTCAATTTACATTATTGTACTTTTGACTCATAAAGTAAGCTCATTGAGTCAGTCCCACTTGCGTGGGTTGCATGCATCAAATATTAAAAGTTAGTAAGACGCTTTTGATATACTTTGAAGTGTAATATCTTAAACTTAAATTTTAGCCGATTATTAAATTTAGCTCCTAATTTCATGCATCATCACCCTTTATTATCACAAATAAGCGAAGGTTTGCTTTTGAAATCAAACTTTAGAATGCCACATAGAACAATTAAAAGCGTGCTGCGTTAACTATGAGTTGTTTTTTAAGTCCCGATCTATCAAAACAGAGCAGATTGACACAAAGGCTTAATTTTTAAACAACTTTGTTATTTAAAAATAATTTTTTCATCTGTCAGTACTTTATTCTTGTTACATTTCAGTTCAATGCAACCTAAAGGATTAAAATAAAGAAAATGTAATGTTTGGACAATCAAATAAATCCATGCAAAGTTTTGCATACCAATGTCTTATATAAAACTTATTTTAAATCTTGTATATTAATTGCTCTCAATTGCTTCATACAATAAACGCCACCGCTGTTCTGCCTATTTAAGTGAATTAATTGTACAATTTTAACATTCTAATTATCCGAGTATTATTGATTATCTTTGAAAATAGTCTTCTCCGTTTTATAATGAAATCTGTCTTACTCCAATATTGACGTTTCTTACAACAGAAGTGTGCAAACATAAGCTTGCACCACCAACTTTATGAAATAAGACATCGATATTAATATTGCTAATTTTGCAGGAAAGTGATTAGAGTATCAAAAGAAATAGGGAACTGATCATTTATAACCTATTTGTAAGAATCCACAACAAGAGTCCGACTGGAACACGTCTTTAAAACTCATTGACTAGGAGAGCTATCCCTTGGTTCCAAGACTGCGATTTTGTATGCCTAAGACAAAATCCGAAACTATTATCTGTGAATGCAGAAAATATGGGTTACCCTTCTGCACACTTTCATTGATCAATTTTAAGACTCACTTCGAGTTCAGCATTATGACCGATGCCTGGACTAATAGTTATTTAATTCAGATTCCCCCAAAATTGTTTATTGATCGCAATTATTTTATTCTTATCCTTCCAATTACTCAGTCTCACTTACTCCTGGAACTCCTAATCAAGCTCTGCTAAATTGTATTGATTTTTAGAAAATGTAATTGACAAGTTTCGTATGGGGAGATATAAAAACATTATTGCAAGTGCCTTAAAACTGTAAAAAATGTTTTCTGTTTACTACTGGTTGTCAATTTCAAGCCGTTAACGTCTTAATATCATGATTGAATAATTTGAATTTTATTAATTCTACTGAATGAAGAAGTAATTCAGAAAGAGTGGAAATGTGAGCAAGCCTATAATCGGCCTCTAAATGAGGTAATTTCATGATGGATTAATCTGTGATTCATTACCCAGAATGAACTGGAAGAAATAGCATTTCCGAATCATATCTGATCACTTAACTATTTTTTACCATTTGTTTGAAGGGAAAAAATACATCTGCGGACAAATTTCAGAAAATTATTAATGGAATTCGATACAACATTGTGGAAATAAATTTAGCATCTAAGTCCAAAATTACTAATTTAATGATTGACCACCTGGCGGTTAAAGAAAATAAGCTTTACAGTATTGTTTATGTGACGCGATAATGGGATGGCTGTAGTTACAGAATATCAGAGCCATATATTTAAGTTTGTTTCAATACAGCTGTTCGTTATGCTAGTTGATTTTGTTTCTTTGTATTCCCTTTATGCCAGTAATCAAAACAATGAATTTACCAACCCCCCCCCCCCCCACCTTTCCCTCCTCCAAATATTTGCGGAAACAATGTGTAGACGCTTTTTGTGTTGAAATGACGCGGGTTCATCATGGATTAACTTCTGGAAATCGGATGTTAGAGCCTTAAAGTAAATGAGTCTAGAATTTGTAACACCTACCCATAATGACACATAGGGCTGATCGGTCACACGAGCTATTACGTGCATACTGACTCACACAAATACTCGGTTGTTAATTTCCAAAGTACACGTAAACAGCACTGACGCTACCTTTTTAAACTTGATTGATTTGACCAAAGTTTGGAGAGAATAATTTTGTGAGCTATCATTGGACAACAAAACTGAAAATCCGATGAAAAGAGATAGCACTGTTTATTTTTTAATGAGATTTAAATATTTTCACTGAAATTATGCTCCATATTCATTTCTTATTTACTGGTCTTAACATTCGAATTCATTTTTCCTTCATTTGTTGAGACAATTTTCTTGCATTCACTCAAACAACCGATACGTTTGATAATATATTAATAGTTTGTTAAATTAAAATTTCTTTATCAAGTGGGATAATTTTTCAATTTTCTGAGGTATGGCTTATTGCTGCTTAAATTTGTTTAAACCATTGGACATATGGAACACATTTGAAATGGAAAATTCCTCATTGGAATAATTTAAGGTTACCTAATTCGCTTTCACGCATATTTCATAACTCAATCTCTAACACTGGTCTTCCTTTACCAGATGAAACAAGTCCATCATGGAGATCTCAAAGCACAAATATTTAGGTCATTTCGAACTTTTAATCCTCTTTTGAATACGAAATTCAAGATCATTTCAAATTAAAATTATTTAGCCCAGATTGCCACTCATTTCATATTCAATTCTTGGTTTCTCCTGTTCCATTCTGATAGCCCCTATAACAATCAGCACCTCCATTCTCAAGAATCTGAGAGGCTGAACTAATTTAGAATTTCAGCAATGTTGAAGGTGACCAAAGTAGATACGTCTTGTTATTTCCTCTTGGCAAGTAGCTGCGAACCCCCTTTTCAATCTCCAGTTCGCACAATAACATTTGCGGTGGAGGAAGAGAGGCAATTTCTTAATTACTCATTCCAATCTGTAAAGTTAATTAATTATTTCTGGGAAAGTGCTGCGTAAATGAGCGTTATTTTCAGTACCAAATAGAAGTAAGAGCACAATTAAATGTTTCTTTATTTGTATACTTTCAATTTTTCATTGATTTCTGCTAAGTCCACTATAAGTTTATCTCTAATCTCAGCATTTTGATTAGCTTCAGTGTGTAAGAATTCAAACTAGCCAAGTTTTGCTTGCTTTGGATTGCTTCCTTTGCGTTAGCACGCTCAGAAATGGTAATCTAGGTAGGTCTTGAAAATTTTCACTAAGTCCGCAACTAACCTGACACCTCAACTAAATGAGTTTGGGTTTCTTTTTCAGGGAACTTGAAGTAGGTTTTACATATCTAAATAGTATAAATTAGGGGGATCTTTGTTTATAATCGGAAAGGTGAACCCATCCATTCTAACATTAAAGTTCAATCATTGAATTAAGGTGGAAATAATTAAATGGCAGAAGCAATTTACTGCGACATTTTCAATGTCATGACCTCAAAAGCATCCAATAGCAGTACTGACCTGAAATGTCCGAGCGAAGTCATAATTGCGTAATCAGCAAGTGACACTTCATCTACGCATTACAGAGGAATCTTCAGTGAGATCCGATCAGTCGTTCATTTTGACACAGTAAATGAATACCGGTGAGGGGATCGTGGTCGATTTTAACGAATCGGATCCATTTACTCAGGCATTCTATGAGATTGATACCGATAGTGATGGCATTATTACCAGAGCTGATCTAGAACAGTTCGTTAGGAACAACGACTTTGTGGATGAAAACCTTGTGAAGGTAAATGTACCAATATTCGTTTACTTAACATTTGCCATTGTTTTTCATACGAAACTTGGTTAAATTTTATGGTGGATTCCAAGTGGTACTTATTGTCACTATGGAAGATACCTATTCTGAGACATGTTATCAACTTGCAATTTATTGTAGTAATTTCATTTGTAAAGCTCCAAAGATTGCAAGCCTTGTCAGAATAAGTCTTACTTAAAAAAGTCTTGCCAAAAAAATCTTCTCAAATGACAAATGGCACATGCTAATTTTTAATTAATCAAAGCTTTCAAATTAAATTTAAGTAACTCAATCTTCGTGTTTTTTACATTTCAAATGCATCTCTTTTCTATTTCCAGTCATGGATGAAACTGTTTGATACCTCTGAAAGTGATCTTATAACAATACAATTGTATAAGAAGAAACTCGGACTTCCGGACGAGGAGAGGTATGTTTTATGAGATTTAAACCACAGGGGTTACAAACACTGTTGAACACAAAATTGGTTGTAAACAGGATCTAATGTTCAGTAGAAGCGTGCTTATTTGCATTAAAAATCATCCTTTAGGCCTTGAAACAAAATGGCTGTGAAATGTCTTTACTGTTTACCAGAAGACGTTTAGAAATAGGGTTTTATACAATAATCTGATAATAACAATTCTTGCCTTCCAAATTAATTGAGTTCCAGACCAAACTATCATAGATATCTTAGATTCTACACTCAAATAGACTTTAAATTAACCTCCAGGTGCATGTCAGTAAGTTTATTGTAACTTTGTAATCACTATTGAAAAGTGTCAAAGCAATAGTTTACGTTTTTGTAACAGTAAGTGGCTTCACTCTCTTACAACAGACTTTGATTCATACAATTTTTAATGTAAAATAAACATTAGTAATGCCAAACATGTATTAGGTAAAGTTGAACTTATTGTTCTAGCGAAAAAATCAAGACTGTTGTGTTGGTAGACTGTCAACTCTCCACTGCTATGATCTATGTGACCACTAGATAATATTCCGTCACCCGATAAATTGGACACAAAGAGAGAGATAGGACAGAAGTGACGTTTATTTGATACGTCTTATTAACTCAAACAAGTGTTTTAATAGTTGAGTCCAGACACCACTAGAGTGGTAAGAATTTCGTTCCGGTCAGGAGAGGCGTAAATCGTATATTAATAGTGACAATCAAGGTCAGTTTAGTGATAACTTACGGAAATTGTTCATTCAGATACAAAACCTTCCAGAATTAAACTAATTATACATTTCTTTATGCCAATAAATGCATTTTACTTATGGTGACCTCCTGTAAACAGCCATTTGATACGATTGTGTATTTTTAAATTACGAATTCTAATTTTAATTTCTGTGAATCGTACAGGGCAAGCTTGATTTCTTAATCTTGACAAATTAAAGAAATCCGAATTTCTAGAACATTGAGTGAAATTGCGCTGTCAAATCATTTCTTACGCGTTTACAAAACTTCGCATTGCTAATGAATGAAGCAATGATGTTCTGTAGTCTCAACTTCTTATGAAATCAGATCTCAAAGACGCACAAGATTTGTTAAAATACGCATTTGGAGTAACATTTGATTCTGATTACGTTTTCTGAACAAATATCATGCGAGGGTCAACGTCCAGTGTCGTATTGAGGTCATTGTTAAAATGAAATTGACCTGCATACTTGAACTTTATTTTAAGTAGTCTTCTATACACCCATTTTCCTTCTTTAGAGACCGTACAAATTCTTCGCATTCAAGCTTTCCAGAGCCACCAAGCTATGCTACTATGAGAGCTTCAGAAATTCGGATCATCTCCGCTAGTATGCCAGCAATAAACCAGGCTGAAGTCATTGAAGAGTCATGTCGATTGATTGCCACAAATACAGAAGGAAGTAGCAGTTTTTGCGGCGGCAATAGGACCATAAAATTCAACGAGTCTCAAACGGCTGCCAATTTGAGACAGTGGCTGGAGTTGAGATTTGGCCGGGTTTGGCATGTCATCATCGTTCAAGGATCCTATTGGATGCACTACTCGCATGAGATTGACTGTTCCCTTCAATTTCAAATCGGCTCACATGTGTTCCTTCTTTGGCGTACTCCATCTGGTTAATGTAATAATTTTATACTAAAAACCAAACTAAATTAAAGCGCAAATTTCACGATGTCGGTAAAAAATCTATTTAAAGTTATTCAATGGAGCATTAATTTGGTTTTTGCTCAATTCCTTGAAGTGGACACCTCTAATCGAACTCTGTTAGGCTATGTTTTCGTTATTCCAACTCTTCCAGTTTGATGCAATAAAATATGAAATTAAATGGTGCGACAGCTTTTACTAACTGAAGAGCAAATTTTTCGATTCCGAATGTAGTGGAATAATATCATCATGAATGTGAGAGTGAACAATTGGACGTCACAAAACCTCACTCGTCTCCACATGACAATGCGGACAATTCAATGCCCCCTGACTTCGTGACCACTACTTCATTGATCATCTCACTACTTCACCCCTCTGTGCAATTTTTTGTTTTTCTAAGTTTTAAACTTGTGAATTTGTTTGCTTTATCATAAACAATAATAGCAATTTTAACTTCTAAATAAGTGGAATTTAGAAAATCTTAAACAAATACTTCGGCAAAACAGTTAAGAGTTAGCTCTGCTATGTTAGAATTGCGTATGCTTGTGACATCTCATTTAATGAGTATTTTAAGAAAATTTCTTGTTGGTTTTTATTAACCAAATGTTTTTGGTACTCCATATGTGAGAAAGGTGATATTTTAGATTCACTCAAGCCTGCTCAATTAATATGTGAAGTATTAGTTAAATGTGAGAACTAGAAAATGCGAAATATTTCCCATTTGCAACCTAATTCTGCTACTATTATCTGAAAGTATGAAACCTATATAACAAAACATAAGACGAGTGATTGAGTACACAATTTTTATTTTCCTTGATTATAGTAACTGGCCAAAGACTTCTAGTTAACAGGTTTTCAAGTGTTTGAGTGTAATATGTGCTCAGTTCCTTAGACATTTCCCAAATCAAATTTTTGATACGAGTTCTTGTTCTAACGGGCAAAAATAAAAAGCACTATTGGTCTTCAAGTTTTCAAAATTAATAATCCATTCAGTTACTGTGTTCCCAGCACTAATCAAATTATGTGCCTTAAAGCACTAGTGAATGCTTCAAAAATAACAATGGCCTATTATTAAGTTTCATAACCTCGGGACTTATACACTACTGCTAATTGATTTAACCCAGTTGTATCCCTCCCATGTCGCCTGCTGCGCAAGCTTTAGTCGTCGCCACTAGCTGCTTATCGATTTTCCTATTTTGCCTATACTTTTATGACTGAGCTTCACACAGTACACTTTACTCTAAATCCACCTCATTTCTGGTATAAATTTCCCACCATTGTCGCTACGCTACCAATATATAATCATCAATCTGACACTTAAAATATGAGTAAATGACCAACTCAATATAAACAAGTCGCTAAGTGGTATTTATTCAAAAATTTCAAAGTTCTTCAATAATAAATATGTTTCTTTCCTTCCCTTTATTTTTTATTGGATTTTTTTGTTAAGCAATACTATTTGTTTGCCAAAATGAAAATTGCAAAGTTGTATATAATTTTCGCAGGTATTAGCAATAATCAAATTAAATCTTTATTTGATTCAAATAAGTCCTACAGGCTATCTTGATGTAAGTCTCAATTTCTCCTCAACTCTGAATGCATTTCGTTCTTTAGTGACCTATTTGCAATTCCGTCGATTAAAATTATGATGGTCAAAACAACTATTATAACCAATAACTGCTGGCAATAAGTTGATTGAAAAGGCAAACATGTTCTTCTAACACGAGCGACAATTAAATCCCACACGAAGAATTAAATTGATATTGACATATGTTTCAACATATAAAGGGTTGCAGAATGTGGTTCTCGTGTAATTTACTATCCGCCTGCCGCTTATCTATGGTCCATCTTTTAAGTTCATTTTCTCCGATGTGTTAGTTAATTTAAGATTCATTTCCATGAATTAACTGTTCAGCTGCATTGTGAAGTGCGTGTCTTCTATAAATCCATTCAAACTCCCATATTCAATTTTTAATTTCTTTATACCTCCTTTAAAAGCAAACTTTGAATACATATATCTTCCAGTGTGCTCAATTTCTTGGCAGTGAATAAGCCGTCCCATTGCACTTTCCAGGATGTTCTGATGTGTGTGAGATCCTTTGGCCAGTCTTGGTTTGGTTACACTATCCCCAAACCCCTCACTAATTACGATAAATTTAAGAAGAGGATAAAAAACTTAAATTTGTATTGGTCCCAAAAATTTTGACTAGTGAATTTACAAAAATCTTACAGATATAGACTGACGAGGGAAACGTTGGTTTCTCTGTAGTACAAAGGTGCCCATCTTGCGAGTCTGTCAAAATCTCTAGACGAATGGGGTAGTGTTTTATATTTGAGTATAAAAAAAGTAGATCCAAACGGACCTATTTCTGTAACTACTATTATTTTCAATGGATATTTTAAGAGATATTTTAAAAATAATAGCTAAGTCAAATCCTGATCGATCTCCGTTATGTAGAATGTGGCGTTGCTATTCTTGTGGCTATGAAACGGTAGAAAGCTACATCAATTGGCCAAAAGAACAGTCATTAATTCAATCTTGCACGCAGTGATCGAATCACAAAACAGTTCAAATAAGGGTAATATGGAAATTACTGAGATTCTATAATTTAAATAGAGCAACGATCATCGTAAGCCGACTTTCTTTACTCCTTAATTGACTAATTTAATATATTGTGGGTTATGACTGATTCGATGATAAAAATTGGCAAATTGACTCAATTATAACTTTTTACAGCCCATCAACTAGTACAAGTGGAGTTCTTAAGGAATCATTAAAGCTTTGAGTTGACTTTTTTATGAGCTTTTGAAATAAAAATCATTATTCACAAGAATTTAATAAGCTCAATAAAATATTCTGAACATCCTTATCGTTTGAATATTAAGGAATGAGCCAAGTGATAGGCCCGACAAAAGACAAACAGAAGTTGGTATTACGGAAAATATTCACGGACATGATTCATGCTTTCCCTTATGCAGTATATTTTAACACCTCCGGGTTGCAGTTTTAGTTCCTAAGGCAAAAGCAAATTTAAGTAACAAAGAAAGTGAAGAAGCAATAACAATTACTGTTCAATAATTCAAGCAAACTCCCTAATTTGATTTGAAGAAAAGAAATAAAATTACTTCTATTAAGATATTGAACTTAAATTCTTTTTTAAAGTATGTTCTTAATTCTGTGGGACACATTAACGCTCTGTGCGTCATCGTATGCCTGCATGTCTGCTCGCCAGGATTGGCAGGTGCGGCCGTTCAACTCTGTGTGCAGCGACCGTACTAACAGTGACCAATCACTAGAACTCTGTGTGCAGCGACCGTACTAGCAGGTGCGGCCTTACAACTCTGTGTGCAGCGACTGTACAAACAGTGATCATAAAGTAACCTCCCCTCATCCCCCATCCTGATCATGAGTAGCTCCCTGCGTGTTCACTTTAACCGCGATGACGTACTGAATAAACGTGCTCCGTGCTACACGTCTGTTACCTTTCATAGTTGGGCTATGGCTTAGCTGGTTCTGGGAGTCTAGCTAGAGGTTGGAGAATTCTCCGTGCTACTCGTCTGTTTCCTTTATAGCTGGGCTATGGTTTAGCTGGTTCTGGGAGTCTAGCTAGATGTAGGAGAATCTCCTAGCTGGTTCTGGGAGTCTAGCTAGAGGTTGGAGAATCTGACATAGAGATTTCTGAGTCAGTCAGGCTTTAATGAAGTAGCAATCCGCTATAATTCAAGATGGGCATAGATGTTTAATTACCGGATTCTTTTATACTTTTTAAAATTAGAATCAACATAATTATGAAGTTCAGTTTCGGCAAGTAATTAATTATCTCATTAAATTATCTTAATCTTTCAATGAGTGGAATTATTTCGCATAATTTGAGAGTATGTGGGTCAAAGTGTTTTAGTTAAGGTATCTAAAAAATAAAAGAAAGCATCTCTGAAATAAGCTCTTTTAAAATATGCTTCATTCGAAGTAAAAGCTTTTAAAATAACAATTTAAATGCCATGTATGGGCTATTGAATGCGATAACTTTGGTGCTTTAAGCAAACATACAAGCATGTGGTTATCGAAATAAATTAATTTATTTTTTCATGATACATAGATTCGTTAAATGGCGTTTTCCAAGTAAGTATCTGAAATCCATCAATGTTAAAATTGAGGGTCCATGGGCCATCATGTGCAAAATTCATCCAGTAGGAACCGGTGGTGCAGATAACATGCCATATTAATCCATACCTTTCATCTAGATACTTCTTTAACAATGCAGTAAAAAGTTTCATATCCTCCTGTTTTCGACATTGTTTAAGTAGATCCACTGCCTTGGTAGTTATTTTGACCTGATCTTTATAAATCAGTCTAGTTGAAATGATCGAAACGCTTCGTGGAAGCTCCATAGGAGGTTTAGATGTGTCTCTGCTTCCCATATTGTGAAAATTCGATTTGAAAACTCGTCATTAGTGTTGCTATTCCAACTTTAGTCGGGTTCAATTAGAGTGCAGTTGCTAGCCAATCAGAACTCGAGTTTGTATTTAATGCGCTTTAGGTTATGTTCTGCTAATCATATAAGAGATCTTTAGGTGTACAAATAAATCATTTAATGCTAATATCATGAGTCATTTATGCTTCACGACTAAGTATTAACTTGAAGTGTATTGAGCGCCAAAATTTTACGCAAATTATATCCGTTTATGAAAGGAAAACAGCCATCAAAAAAATTAAAGTTAATTTATTTGTTTTCGATTACGAGATTTGTATACTTTAAAAACATTAATCATACCATTTTAACGTCATTTCTCCTCTCGAGTTAAATTTTTTACAACAGTCGGTAAGAGGTTTCTCTTGGTTTCAACACACTCTCGTGGTCGTTACGCTTTAATAATTTAATTGAACTTCAACTGTTCATTTGATCTCACTATTTAATTCATTACAATGGATGTCTTGGCTTACCACAGTAAAGATTTGCAATTTATCAGACGTTTTACAGTTAGTAAACCTTTAAAATAACCCTGTTCTTTATAATACCTCATGGTCGTCTTCACATACTCTAGGTGCGCTATGGCTACCAGTGAACCCAGGATTTACTGTTATCAGAATAGGACACTGTTTTCTCCCCATTGTCCATACTCCCTACTTCTATGTGCCTTTCAATCTTGTTTAACCCTTTTTATCAAACCTTGCGCAGTGTTCGAGTGTGGTGGTTGAGTTCATGGTAAAGCAGAATAACCCAACAACGTTTGTTACAGTTTGCCGCTATCTTCGCGGCATGGACTCAAACAGCCGGTATTCCTGTTTTTGGGAAACTGAGAGTAATTACAAATCCACTGAAACGTTTTGCAGCTAAATGGGATAGTAACTCTGTTTCGTTACCAACTGTTTACTCTTAATTGCAGGGACTCTGACTTAGGCCGATACAAACCTGGTTCCATTCACTCAGAATTAAAAGTTGGATGGGATACTTGACGCTCATGCAATGATGGTAATTAATTAAATGTTCGTCTACACCGAATTTTTGTTCATTAAAATGTGTAATTTCCCCAAGAAATTTCTTCATACTGAACACTTAAATAGAGTAGGGAGGAGATAGTCCAACATCTCTACAAAGAAGCCAGAATTCTATCAACCATACCGGTTACAAGAATTAACAAACCCAAGTGCCCATCTACAACAGTTAGTGTGAGCTAATATCAGACTTAGAAAGACATGCTCGAAGATCGTCTTGCCAAAGACGCAATGACAACTTGAAGGGATCACTCACTTATTCCCTATATTTTAGAACATGGACTAGCTTTTGCATACTTTTACACACTAAAACTATTATGCTTTTACCGAAATGCACTCAGACCCTATTTTAAGATAATAATTTGGTTTGATGATTGGGTGTCATACTACCCCGAAATCAACGGCATCTTTATTGGTAGTCCTGCTTATACGAACACAAACGCATATAATATACCTTCATTTTTGTTGCAGGTATAAGACATGAAAACTTCCAGATAGATTTGAAGCACATGAAGCACAAAACGAATGATCCGGAGGTTGGACAGAAAAGTTAACAGTGCTCAGGACGTAGGAAACTACAATAATTTATTATTTTCAAATGGCAGGTGTTTTGATTGTTATCATTAGCCCTTTTGCTGACTTCGGGCTTCACAGAGGGGGGGGGGGGGAGAGGAACATCAATGTGAAAAAAGTCGAGAGGGGGGACAGAATAATGATTCACAGATGTCAAAGAGACAGACAGACACAGGCAGAGAAAAAGTTTAGGCGAGTACTGTGGAGTGGTGGAATATGACATGCAGTGGAGTCATGATAGTTTAAAGTCAGTAGTCAACTGCCGGTTAATGGACTTTTTGCCGTATGAGTATACATTGCCCAGGGTGTACCACGTGGAGGTAAGTCTGTCACACACCCCGGAAACTAAAATAAAATGTTAAGCTTTCTGAATTAGGAAGCAAGGTTGCTGCAAGCTCTTGAGAGGTTAGATTTTGGGAAGAAGAAATAATGAGATAGGGTGAGGTAAATTATACCCTACCTAACTTGTGGTAATACATATTTTCTGACCCGTCCACGAAACTATGTTTTTGGTACTTGCATGTAAAAAAATTGGTCTCCGAGTGACAGCTAGATTTCATTCGGATTATCCTCATGTTATAGTGCTGTTTCGATCGTACTGACACTAAATTGCTTTCCCAGTTTCTTTAATGTTCGCAAAACTTAGTGTAAAAGTAATATTAGGCATTGGGACTATTAAACCCCAAGAAAAAAACTAATCACCAAATTACAAAGTCCAAAATTTAATACTAAGATGATGCATAATGAGAATGAGAAATGATACAATTTCTACAAAGATAATATAAATTTTCACCGATATAGTAAATTTAATGAATTTTATTTCCCATCACGTATTTAAAAAATAACTGATCATCACTTACATACCTTTGAGTCTATCAGTTCACTCATGGTTGCCATGCGTGAAAGTAAACTCGTTACTGAATCATCCATTTGGAAGCAGTAAGCTCCTCTAATCCAAAATAAACCAATATATTTTGCGCATTCACACTCCAGGCTTGCTAATGAAATATAACTCACTTTCTTTAAATAAAAATTACTATATCACGGTAAAAAACTAAACACTGAATCTGCTCCTTATCTAAGGTGAACACTGGCATGTCAATTGAGAGTACCGCAAATAATAAGGAATTCAAATATGAATGAGAGTGAGTTCGATTTCTCAAGAAATTTTGAATTTGAATAACAGTAGCAAGATCATTTTAAGCTGAATGATTTTGCACACATTTGAAACTAATGTTTTCAAGTTTCTGTTTCGACAAAGTGGTCTATCGAATAAAAATCGAACGTATGCGTATTCCTTTGCAATTGCCGTAGTTAATATCACGTTTCCTAACGAAAGGAAAATATTTTCCTGAAATAATTTGAGTTTTAATATTACTTCTACAAACTGGGTATTTATATTGCGCAAATATATTCAATACCAGTGACAACCGACTTCGCCTGTCTTGCTGTAATTCTGTGGAGGTGAGAACTGAGAAGAATTGAATCACTTGACAACCATTACTAAAATCTATTTATTTCACACATTTATAAAATTGCAGGTATCTCAGAAATTTCAAGAAAATATGTGAACATTTTATTTAAAGTGAATAATGTAAAATAAACTCTCTCATTGTTAGTGAAAAAGTTAAGTCATTAAATAATTAATTTGAAATAAATCCAAATGCTCCTATAAATAATATTTAATAAAATACTGTGTTGATTTTTTGTGTAGATCTCGAAACTTTGAGAATTTCATTAGAAAATAGAGTCATTTATGCTAATGTTAACGAGGTTTCGTTATTATCCGGATACAAATAATTTATTTAGGTATTTAAAATAAACACATATCTCTGATTTAATAACTTATATATCACGGGAAACCGATTCCATTAGGAATTTCATTTTAATTATCGCCTTAGCCTTCAACCGATTCGATTCAATTAACCTTAACTTATATTTCGGCATTTTGGTTTGCTTTCTGTTAGGCCATTTTCTGAACATCAGCACACATGACACTCTTGGACATGGAAAACAAGGAAAGCATTTTAGCAGCTCTGAATGGTTTGTTATATATGAGTTCTGATTTTGCTAGACCTTGTCCCCGATGATAAACCACCAGCAATTTTAGATGAATATCTTCGTGAAATTGCAAAGCATGGACTAACATTGTAAGGCTTACTATTTCTAATATTCAGTATTCCTTGGATTCATATTAAACCACTAATTCTTCTGAAGTTCAATCATATAATGGATGAGTTTATCGATGACGTTGATGAAAATCTTCACCAGAATGTTCTGAGATCTACCGATGTTAATGATCTCAGAGAACGAGTTTACAAAATACTCAGTCAATTCGAAGGGTATTACGAGGATATTATTTTTTTTAACTCTTTAGTACACCATTTACTATCCAACGGATCTGTGAGCTTTTGTCGGATCCTCGCAAACACTACTCTCGTCCAGATAAATTTCTTCGTGGTTTCGAGAAGGTGTGTCTAGTAGTTTCAACAGTAGATGCATATGGAAAGTGAGTTTTAGCTGCCTTTAGTGGTTACCTTTTAGTAAAATTCATAATGTTGAACCACGGCTGTCTGGAACTATCGAAAGGTGCACATCGTTTGTACTTAATGGAACGTCTGGTGAAATCGGCCCTAATGAGGATTCCCCGGGTGGATCAAAACGGTCAGAGGATGGTGAAGAAGAGGATAATGAAGATTTAACATCTCCAAGAAGACCCTGTATCAACTTTTATCGGGTAATCCTCTTTATTTTGATCTTTTCATATTTATGTCTTTCTATACTATAAGCGTAAAGTGAGGTAGCCTTTACTTCAGGATTTTTCATGGAAAACATGCTTGGATGTTTCAATTGGTCGTTCCTTCACTTATTTCATTGCGTAGAGGTTGTATATAACTTAGGAATTGAACTAATCATGCAGATGCTTGCCATTCGACTGTTTAGTCATCCTTTTTGGATGTATTTTCAAGTGATTTCGAAATCTCTGCCTACTTACCTGGTGCATATTTCTTGTTACCACTGTTTTTCTTTATTAATCGAACTCGATATTGGTCTTTTCTTGACCCTCTTATCAACATGAGTATTTATTTATCGTGCTGCCGTTAAAGTCAGTTTGTGCCAGGTGATCGCCTTGATTACAGCGTCCCATCAAGATCCAACAATTAACGGAAGTCTTGATTGATTATGTAAGCGTCCGTTGATGGGGAATATGGCCACTTTCTAGAGATATCTAGAACTTGGAAATACTTATCAATATCTGAGTGATTGGATTTATGCAAAAGCTTGAACAAAAAACGACTTGTCTTTTGATCACTGTCTGTATAAGTTATGGACTGAGTTATCTTTGGTATACAGACAAGCCTGTTTGGCTGGCCAATGTCACTAAATGAATAACGTTTAGTCATATGTCAACATTGATGGGAACTGGCATTCTGCTTTCCCCGTTGCTGGCCTGAAACGACCCGTTTAATTAGTCATTCACATCAGTGGCTGTTCATCCAGTGAACAGCGTTACTCATTGAGGTGGTAATAAATATCTCCCCATACTCACTGACAAACTAGAATACTGTTTTGGAATGGGCTTTAACAGGTTTGTGAACTAATAATGGTTTTGTCCTTTTAAAACTCTTAATCTTACATTCAGCGCCCGACTTCCAAATTAGTCGAAGGTCTTCATAAATCCTTCGGTGGAGATAGTCTCATTGGTGCCTACAGTCCTGGAATTCCTGGGAAGCATACACTTCAACGTCCGTTCCTCAGTGGTCGAGGCTCCTCGGCCATTCCCTTCAGTACTATCTTTGAAGATGCTGAAATTTCTTGCGCCGCAGCAACAACCGAAGATGACGATGGTGGTAATAATGACGACGATAGGGGAGAAGGAGAGTTGAAACAGGAAAAGAGTGAGTCTGATGGTCCCATTTCCGAAGAAGCGAAAGCGCCATCAGCGTCAGAATCAACCCAACAGCAACGTCCACTTACTGGACTTCAAAAACTCTTCTTGGAGAATGAGGAAGATGACCGTGATATGGTACTTTCCCATTTTTTGTTTATTCTTGCCTAACGTGTGATCTTGAACTTGGTGTCTGTGTTGCATATCAGTTAATCATTCGATGCGTGCTCATGTTCTCTAAGATCCTTTCTTATGTATTCATTGTCATATTTTTTCATTTGTGCAGTAGTTGTATTGATTGAGGTGTAGACGATTTCCAAATCTTTAATTCTGCACTAAATGTATAAAGTCAGTGAGTGAATTTTTATGCATTTTGACATCTAACGAAACCATCTGGAACGTAGCCAGTTCGAATTATCAAATTTAGCTAAGAGTATAAATAACTGACGGGGTGGACGTTTTACATGTACCTACGGTGTTAAACTATATAACTATGAAAAGTTTAAAATTAAAGTTCGTGATTAATAGTCTACTATATGGTGTGCCCGATTTAATCTTATTGTCTTCATTTTAAATAGCTGATATCTCCCGTCCCATCGATTGAACAAATGTTACGCCCAATGGGACAATTAGAGGCATTCGTCAATACAATTTCCATGGTTACTGCTAACCCAACTTCCTCCATAAGCCATTCTGCTACTGGCATTTCTGAAAGCTCACTGCCTAAAGAACCACCACCGTCACCCAGTTCAGAAGAAGATGAGGCAACTTCAGAAAGTGAGGTGAAGGAGGTCGAAATACCTATAACTGAAATCAAGCCCCCTAAAAACGAGGAAAGTGAATGTAAGGAGGAACAGAGGAGGGACGCGGAAGAAGGAGAAACTTCCTTGAACATCGAAACAGAGAAAGATACGGCGAAGATTTCACCCTCATCTTCTGTTATTCGACAGGCTTCACTCAAACGACGGGATTCAGATATTCCTAGTGAAGACAACGTGGTTGTTAGCCTATCTAGTCCTGCTAAGAGGATTCGGCTTGATACCGAACAGGAATTTACGGATATTGGGGTGAGTTTATTTGCTTAAATTTAAAATCATAAGTGTTTAATGTGTTATTGTTATAAGTTGCATTCACCACTCATTCCTGGATATACTCTAGTGCTGAGGGAATTTTTGTGCTTCCGTGAACCTGCCTTTAGTTAATAGATACCATACTTCGAACTACCCGATTTGTTAATTACCTTGAAGCAGTCAAACTTTCTCATTTAGACATTTAGTGTTTTTCTCTTTGTGGAATGAGACAGTTTATTAATTATTACAGTCCTAATACAAGCAGTAGCAGGAATAAAGTCACAATATGACATCAGTAGTCTCGGTGTCTTGTAGCTTGATCGATTTTTTGAGAATAATTGTAGTATAACTGGCTTCCCCTATCGTTCATTGTTTTGCCTGCCTAAGTGGTTCTGACTGACACCATGCACTGCCATTTGATATGCTATATTGTGTTCCTGGGTTTCGCGCGTAGTTTCAATCCATTAGAGGGTGAGAATGCTTTCTGTAAAAGAAATATTCACAACGACCCAAAGGAATCACTTGTTGAAAAGATTACATCTGATCATATTCTGATAGTCTTGTATTTAGGCTTCAACGCCACCATAAATCGTCTAAGAACAATGGCATTGATGCCACTAGCTAGAAACGAGTCTTTATATGAATGCTTGACGATGAGTTTTGGGAACTGGTCGTTCTGGCATTCCGTGCAAATTCAGTGCTGGGGAAGAAATCCCATTTTGGGTGATAGCTAAAGAGGAATTTGATAAACTCCCAATCCGTCTTTATTCGAAGTGTTCATCTTTGATCGAATTATTTGAATATAATTTTAGCCTTTGGTAGCCTTTATCCTCCCCACAAATTGCCAGTGATGTCTAAAACAAACTTTTATGCGTAATTCTTTTCTTTTTCCCTTTTCATGTGTAATCCGTTTATTTTTCAGTTTATAGCAGCTGAAACGGTGACTAAGATAGGCTGTTGATGATTTGACTGTGCATATTCTTTTACCTGCACAAATATTTTTTTTTGCAGTTTTCTGAATCTACGCTTACACCAATGGACTATGGGGAAAATGAGAATCCGCAAGGCATTTCTACTGAACAATATGTGTCTAGAGAAGAAAATTTGACTGAAACTGAATTCTCAAATGATTATATTCAGAGTTCTACTTCTTCGAAAGAGGAGAGGAAAAGGGATCAAGAAGCTGAGACTTTCAGCACCACATCATTAGAACCTCGAGATGAGCAAGAACGTCCCTATGCAACTGTTGATTCCGATACTGGTGAAAAGGAACTATTGAAATGACATTTAAGTAGTATGTTCCCTTTCTTATAACACTTGTCTCACTCCTGGTGAGGTTTTAAAACGAACATTTTTTTTCTAATCTATGTTTAGTACCTCACAAATGCACTACAGTCTTCTCTATACTGCTGATAAAACATTGACTATATCTAATCATCATATTTGTGCTTTTATTAGTAACGTAAATGAGGAACCTATTTGAACAAAAAATAAGGCTTGTTGGAGGTTAGTAAATTAGATTATAGAGATTAAACAATGACAATTAATCAACGTCGGAAGGTTTGCAGAGAAAGCTTGCGATTGCAAGGATTGCAGTAGAATTTGTTGTCTCTATGATACCAGTCGCTGCGTTGTAGAACTCGAGAGCAATTGGCGCATCTGAAGCAGGAGTTATGGAACACTTGTCCTAAAGCTTCTACACTTTCTGCTCTGTAGGCTCTGCGATCACAGCTGTGGCACTGATTACCACTAACACGTGTTCTGATTGATAATGCAGGGCAGGGCTTCTGGTCCTTAGCATCAGGTAGGTCTTGAAGTGGAAGTGGTGGTTTTGAATCAAGTTTTCTTATAGGTGATGGACTTGGTTTCTTCCTTATTATCACTGTTTCCCGGGAATCATCTGCAGTATCTTCAGAGTTTCGTGTCGTTTCATGGATAGAATGTGGTCGTGGCTTGATTTCAGTTTGCTCTTCTTTGGGTAGTTTATGAGTCCTCCTTAGTGGATCGGGTCCATTTAATATCTTGCTAACAGTCTTCCAAGGGAAGCTTGAAAACGGCATAACGTTAAGGGCTTCTAAACGCCACCTTGCATCTTTTTCTTCCCGAGTTTCGAATGAGCTAACTGTTCTACGGAACTTGTTATAGTCTAGTCTCCAGAAAGGCATTTCTTGAGCCATTTTCAACTTTGATTTAGCGACGCTAGGTGGTGGGAAGCGTGCGATAGATGGCTCATAGAAACGGTGCCTAGATCTTCCACGATGCTTTCTGCGAGCTCTGTTTTTGCTGTTGATTTCATTCTGCACAGATCCTGGAACCACTACTGGAAGGCAGCCGTTATGGTTATCTACATTAATTCGTTCCATCTGATTTTGCAAAGCTAGGACTTCTGAATGAGACAACGGACGCGCAATGACCACTTGCATGTCTTCTGAAGGGTCTCTGGTAGATCTCCTTGCTCTTAAGGCCTGGTGTCGCCTGAAAATCGGGTATTGCGATAGCGTAGTTTGCATTTTGTTAATTTCAACAGTGTGACAAAAATTAGCAATATTATCTGCAGCTTAAACTCCAGCTGTTTGCGATTGATTTTTTAAAATGCTTGACGCACGTCGTCAATATTTGCTGTACATGTGACTTATCTTGTATGTCTTATAATCGTGACGTGATTGTCTTTGCACTGGAAGTCGGTCATTTATTTAGAAATATCTCTAAAAGCAAAGCATTGAAATTTTAATAAGTTGCCTCTATCTAAATTTAAAATTGCTAGAAATTGCGTACTAATAAATCAGCCTCTTTGATTTCCGTCATTAAATTTGGAAAAATATCTTATTTCTGGACAATGAATTTTTTCTGAGTTCTGGATGCCAAGGTAATAAATCCTGTCTTCCTATTAAGTCATTTAGGGATCTATCATCAGTTTTTTGTTAAAAATTCGATCATATTCAACTTATTCAAAAGTCGATAAATAGCTTGTATTATATCATTTGGTAGCTCATAAGAATTGAAATTAGCAAAATGAAAGGGAAACTGAGACTAAGCGCAAGGCAAGTGAGCTAATATGAATATATCATTTTAAAATTAAGGCAATGTTATGGAAATGATTAAATGATCTGGTTTAACCAGCTCTTTCTTGAGATGTCTTTTGCGCTCAATTGTACTGAATGTAGATCGAAAATACGATTTACGAAGTCTATGTCTGCTGAATGTTAAGTAATATAAGAACCCAACCGTTAGAAACGCATGTATGGGTAACTACTGGTTAGCGAATGAGAAATGAAACGTTACCTGACATTAACGATTAGAGGAACTTAATTGACAAAATTCGATACATATTTGGAGGCATGTGCATGATGAAAGAGTTTTGCTTAACGGGAATTATGCTTAATATTCGATGCTCTATTAATAAGACCGTTTTTTCACGACGGAGTATAATATCGACTTAACTTAAAATTTTAAAATAAACATAGCTTAAACCATCATTCTACCTGAATTCGTGAGTGAATTTGCCAATTAAAAATGAGAAAAAAATCAAATTAATAGCATTTATATTAATACAAGTAAACGTATCACATTAAATACATTAAAAAATCTAAATAGGTAAGTTATAAATAACAGATATAATAAATTCATAACTTTATTCTTGATTGAATTTTTAAAATGAAATAAAGATTGGTTTGAATAAGGCGAATTTCGGCGCAACATTTTTAAGAAATCTACGCGGTTATTGGCAAGTGGGAATTCGTCATATTCAAACCTAAATCCTATAATACGATATATTTTGTGATTTTTTTGCACAATTTTGTTAAAACGTTTATTTATTCTCTCAGCTTATATTTTTATACAATTTTTATTTTTCAATGTTAATTTTCTTTTGCGCTAATTACATCTGTCTATTTACTTATATTACTAACGCAGTATTGATGCATGCACATTTTAGTAGTGGGTTTATAACCAAATTCCTCAATGTCTTCCCTTTCGTCCTCGTTCAAGTCCATAGAGGTTAGTTTTCCATAATTAAATATCAATTTTATGTTTCTACTTAAGATTTTTAATGCCTTTCTAATAAAGTTTCTATTAACTTCATTTCCTGTCAATATCCTATTATGTCTCTTGAGTGCTGTTTTTACTTGACGTATTACATATTCTAGTATTTACGTTTATTTCGATATTCTGAATATTTTAGGGAATGCCAGCTATTACGCCGACGCCGGTTTACTCCAATATTCTTGTTGGTCAACCTCCAGGTGCGTTCTTATTTCTTTTCAATCTACCAATGTCTTTTTACTCTCTTCCCAAATCAATTCCTTTACACTTCACATTAAGTTTACGTACAGTGCACTGGCCTTACTGACTTGACTGACGGTGAGTCTTCACAATACTGTTACAACGGTAGTTTGACTCTTCTTATCCCACTCTCTTCTAACTATCCTAGCAATTTTGACTAATTGCTAATTTCCCGTATACTTATCTACAACATCGATCGCTGTTGGTCCCCTTTCAGGTACTGTTTTCCAACAACCTGGTGGAGATAATGTCTACCTTCGGTTAAAATTGGACGATTCGAATACTGTAATCTATCCAGTAGTTGGTCAATCAGTAATTGGCCAACCACAGGATCCCAATTTACTTCAACAACAACAGCAAGTCACTGGTCAGCAGCAAGGTCAACAAGCCATCCAGCAACAAAGACAGCAAAACTCTCAACAAGTTGCTCAATCTCAGCAAGCAGTCACCTTGGCTGTTGGTACTCCCATAGTTACCACAACACAACATCTTCAACAGCAACAACAACAGCAGGCAAGTTTTTTTCCTCTCAATAAGCCATTTTTCTTCACGCTCTTCTACGAATTTGTTACTGTTCAAAAACACTTCTCTTCCAAATAGGGTGGTGAAGAGTCGGTAGTTGTAACAGCTGTCGCTCAACCAGCTGCCACGGTAACTACTCAACTTAACGAGTGTGTCTATTGTCGGGTCACTTTTGCCTCGGATATGGATCTACGTCATCATATGGAAATGTCCCATAATAGTGAGCTTAAATCTTATTTATTTGCTCTATTGAACTGATTTTTGCATGTGTTAACTCTCCCTTTAAGGTGCGAGGCGATTTCAATGTACCATTTGCGGAAAGTCCTACACTAAGGCTTTTCTCCTGAAGAATCACATCAAAAGTCGTCATGATAGTATGTGCAGTGACAATCTGGAATTCATATCGAAAGTTGAAACTTAAAATTTGCTTATTTTATTCTAGACATTCGAGATATCTTCTGCCCAACTTGTCAAAAAGCCTTTAGCAAACGCTCGGTTATGAAGCGTCATATGAAATCAGTTCACGCAGGTCAGTGGGGTTCAAACTAATCCCTAATTATTCGAACTATACTATAAATGCTTTCTTTCTACATTTAAGACTCGAAGGACTACACTTGCACGTTGTGTAATAAGGCTTTTGCTGAAAAGAAGAACCTACAAATGCACATCAATGCTCTTCATAAAGGTTAGTTTAGGTTCAGGTGATATATAGCTCTAATTCCGTCTCAGAATTAACATACAAAGATTACTATACGGGCAAGAGCTTGGGTAGCTAAATTCGGGAAACAAAGTCCAGGGCTATCAAATGTAAGTGAATAAGAGTTTCTGTGTTTTATGGAAAATTGGTAGAGGGAGATATAGCAGTTATTTATGTAGACACGGCTGTAGTTGATGGCCGATTTTGCAGATAGGGGTCGGTTGACAGGCAATGTCTGTTGAAGTTGACAGGTCCAAGTTAGTATTCTGGTTTAATGTTTTTAAAGGTGGTATAAATGCGCAGAACAGGCTCGAAAACAAGGGCAAGATGATTAGTATGTTACATCGCTTCTTATTTTACAGTGTCTTGGAATCTTTCCAGTTGTTGCATTTGTATGAATTTATGCATTGCGACGCGGGTCGTGGAAACATCTTGAGACTATTGCAAATTATTGCTAAGGTGATATATTTTTTGTTGTGGTTAGGGAACTGCTATTAGGAGCAAAGAATATAATTATTTATATTAACTATTTGTGAAATTATATATATATATATTTTTTTAAATGTAGGTCTGAAACCATTTCATTGTCAGGTTTGCGGCAAGGATTTTGCTCGAAAGTGTGATCTTTTGAGACATGGAAATTCCGTTCATAAAGGTTGGTTTGAGCCCTTTCATTCTCCTCATGTAGTAGTTATAATTGTCCTTAAAATGAACTTTTTATCTTTGGGGTTTTCCTTTCCTTCTCACATGACAAAGAACTATTTTTTGGAAAAATGAGGGCTTGAAAATAGTAACTTTGATTTTTTTTCATAAACAGATTTCCTTGCTGATACGTTCAGATATGAATGAATGGTACTTGAAAATAGTAACTGTACGGCCTTGAGTATGAAGTACTGTGAAATAAGTTTAAGTATAAATTACCACTTTCCGTTTAAGCGGATCGACAAGACACGAGACTATTATTGTTGAATAGATAGTAAGGAACTCTTGGTAACTCTCAATTTATGTTGGCCTACTGATTAAAAAGGAAATCATTTTCATCTATCTGTTTTGGTGACATTTGTGGTTCTCTTTCTTATTGTCATTAAATCATGTTATATTTAATTTCATATATGAATCTCTATGTAATTACGAATCATACTCATGATCTGACTGGCCTTAAACACAATTCATGCCGGGTTATGAGTAGTGTGTAAGTACGTTAATAAGTATGTGTTCTCTTTTTTCCTTTTGTAGAAAGCAAGCCTTTCGAATGCAGTTCATGTGGCAAGGGCTTCCCCCAAAGATGGTATCTGGAACGTCACATGGTCGCTGTTCACAAAAGTAATCCCTCTTTCCTACTCATGATCTCCTCTGACTTTATGACAGTATAACTGGAACTCTCCCTCTCTTTCTCCCCTCACTTCCTCTAGTGAATCTTCAACAGATGCCCCAAATGCCAGCCACAACCTCAAATGTTTTCGCAATGACCCAGGCACCTCAGGCAGCCACAGCAACGATCCTCACCCAGGACCAATTAATGCAACAGATTCAACAGCAGCAGCAGATAATTCAAACCCAGCAAGTACAGCAACATCAAGTGATTCAGCAGACCCAGCAGCAACATGGCCAACAACAAATAATCCAGACGACAGGTCAGCAGCAGGGTCAACCAACTCTAATACAACACCCTCAGATTATTCAACAACAGCAGAACCAACAGCAAGACCAGCAACAACAACAGCTACAACAGCAGCTGAATACCCAGCAGCAGCAACAGCAGACTACAGTTTCGCAGAATCAAGTAATGACCCAGATTGTTCAACCGCAGTTTTCACAAGCCCAGCAACAGCAATTACAATTCTCTGCTTTCTCCCAGGCTCCCACTAACTCCGTCAGCATTGGTAAGTGCCTCTTTGCTCTTTCATCTAACATCCATCATAATCAGTAACTTTCCATCCATGGGGTTCTTGCCAAGTCCATTGCGTAAATATTTGAATAATATTTCCACAGGATCAAAAAGTGAGCAGTTAATATTCGTATCTCAATTGTAAATTGAACATACAACGTTAACTATTCCATATATGGAGGAAGAGGGGTAAAGCACGTCTTTCTTGAATTCCATGGTTATCTCTATCTTGAGTTGTACATTTCTTTATTCGTAACGTCTCCATCATATGTGAGAATTTTGTATATTGTAAAATTGTTTTCAAGACATTTTGGGGAGGGGGATTTTCACTTTCATTGGTTTGAATTTTCTTACCGTCTTGCTCCGTTTCTAAGATGCCTAATGAAGGAAGAAAGGTAACATCTTAAATTGCGTTAGTTTAAATAACGCGGGTGGTTGCATCTATTTCCTCGCAATTTCAGTAGAGTGTTTGTATTATCTTCAGCTTAGAAGCTAGCTGCAATTTTTGCAACTTAGCCAAGCTTACTGAACTGCAAAGTCAGAGAAGCTACTAAGCTGTCTATTTTGGTGAAGTATTTCCTTGCACTTACTTGGGTTGTCATCGTTGATCCTCCGCCCTGATGAATTGCTTAAATTCTGCCAACATCTATATTAGCCAGATTTAATCAGTGCGGGGTTGGCTGTTAGACTCACTTAGTGTGAACCGAATGGCTTCGAACCCCGTGACCTTTGACTTTGCAGACGGCCACGCTAGTTACCCAATGCCCCGTCGACTAGCGAGCTTAGCTTAGGTTTGTACGTCTTCCTACAAAGCATTGATACTAATTATTTTTCAGTATAGAGAAATCTGAATGCTTCAAGGATGAAGACCCTACATTTCGTCTTCTTATGTAGATATTTACGATCGCCGTTCACGGGATGTAGGTTTCGATAATGGCCTAGATTTTTATCGGTCGGCTTCTGTTTCTATTAGCTTTGGAGATAACTGACGCGTCGCGCTTTATTCCAAATAAGGGTTTATTCGATTCTACTACTTAGAATCTCCTATAATCTAATTATTTAATATCATGTTTCGTTGATGAGTTGCTTTGGGAAGACTGTAAAAGAAAGGTTCTTTGATGGTTTTTATCTTTGATTTTGCATTCCTCGTTTTCTTGAAGACTATAAAAAATGCCTTCAAGATTAAGGTGAGCTATTTCCGCATCATCCTATTTAAAGGGGATTGTCAATGGAGTAACATCGATCAACAGTAGCATGTAGCATGTCGTACTCCTTGTATTAGACATATTGTTTGTAGCCTTATCGAAACGTCATCGCCTAATAGTTTGGTGAGATTTTGCATAGAGTTATTGCTAAATAGACTGTAATTAATCACCGAAGTCAAGAGTGAACTAATTTCCACCAAGTAGCAGTTTTCGGTTTCACCTAGAATAGGCTTTGTCACTGAATAGTCTCATTCCGGATACAGAACACATTGCAGAGATTGTAATCAAATGGGCTTAATCTCTTATTTTCTGTCTTTACTTGCCATCCGTCTATTTGAAGAACTTATGATTCACTTCCTAATTTTTACTTCCCAAGGACAATTTGAACTTTTTGTCTCACTTGTGCTTTGACTCCGAGCCAGTTGTGTGATAGAATCACAAATCAATCAAGTCAAAAAATTACCATGGCGAACAGCAAGGTAATAATCGATAAATATGTGCACTGTCTATACTTCGGTTAGATGTGCAATTCGATTTCCCGTGTCACCGCGTACTAATCTTTAACTGCTCTCCTAATTTGGTATAGATTCAACTCCCCGTTTTTCTCTCTTTCGTTCTCCTCTACGGTTTGTTTACCTTTCAAGTTGTGGAATTAATATCTTCCTTAATTTTCACAACACCGCTGCTTTTTACTTAAATTCCCTACACTGTTTTATCAAAGTACATAGTAGCTTTGATGTTCGATAGAATATTGATTTTTTTCTGCTCTACGTAAATTTTTCTCCAGTGCATCTCTACAACCGCCTGTACCACATGATAGGGCTTAGATTGAGATCGACTTGTAGTAAAAATAAGCCCGTTTATGCTGAAGGGCGAAGAGGTTTCTACCAATTATAGCGTATAGAAGGGATATTCCTGCGGACTTTGATTATTAATACCTTTCAATTTGCGCCTTTTTGGTCTGTTTTCGTATGAAGATGGGAATTATACTAGTTTTATTTCTAAAGCCAACTTTCATAAAAGAGTTGCTGGAACAGAATGCCCATAAGAATGTGTAGCTGAAGTAGAGAAAATAGTTTATGGGGAGAGTTGGAAGATTTGACCCACGATAGTTTAAATAAGTATTGCTCAACTAGTTTTTCAGACGATCTTTTAAAGCAACCTTTTCACTGAATCCGCTGTTGATATCAAGCAAGACGTTCAAATATTTTTATCTTTTAGATGATGTAAAACAGTAGGAAAGTTTTAATTTAATCTTTGTGCCCAATATCTCTGATCGTGTCGATAAAGCCAGAGGATTTACTTCTTAACGAACATTCGTTTTCAACTGGTAGCTTCATATTTCACCGTTTTCGTTTGTGTGCTGTTAAAGAGAGTAAAGGGAGTTGCTGGCTTTTTTATCCATGGCGGCTCTTCTTGTTGTCTAGACCATAGCAGCCAAAAGTCGTAGTCTTCGTTGAAGCTTCACGTGTCATAGCGTAATTCTTGGGTTACTATTAATGGGAGCCTTAAGCTTGCTGCTATCAGACATCCTTAGCAAAGTGTATATGTGGGTGTGTCTCTTTTGAAACATCAAGTGGCGGCAGCTGGAGGAGCCCGTTTTGCGGTTCCGATGCCTGCAGGGGCAACTGTCAGCGCAACAGGGACACCTCTGAATTCAACCACCACACACATGGTTCCCACGCTCTTCTTCCAACAAGCAGGCGGCGGTGGAACTCTCATTCCCTCCACACATCACCAGCTGCAATTGGCTGCTGCCGCTGCCGCAGCTGCCCAACAAGGAAGTGGCGCTGTCCAACCTCAACAGCAGCAGGCTGGGCAACAACAGCAGCGTATTCAAGTGGCCGCTGGTCAGCAGCTTACCACGGCAACTGGCCTGCCTCCTGCTCAGCACATGCTTCAACAAGGTGCTACGACCATCTCGATCATTAATCCCTCCGCTCAGACTGTTACTGCTACCCAAATGCAAACACAACAACCGCATCCTCCAGGTTAGTTGTTTCTAGTAGGAAATTCAACTTAAGAGCAAAGTGAAATGGGAAATTGGTTAAGCTTAAGTTGCAGAAATGTGGAAAATTTAATAACTATGATAATGATTGGGTTTGGGGAATCTATTAGTTCTCTACTCAACTCAGGTTGAAGATACATACAGAGATTTTATCATCATATTCGGGCATTTAAATATTGTGGTCCGTTTACAACACTTCATAAATGCTCTTATCTTGAGTGAGAAGGACTTAAATCACCCCGAAACTGGACACTTGAGGTCGCGTCCAGTCATTATGTTTATGAGATGGCGGTCATTTCAATGGGGCAAAAGTAATTGCTTTCTTTGTCTTTATCGTTTTTCCATGCAATATGCAACGCTACATATCCCAAGTATTTGGACAATTTCCTTGATGCGATCTTCACACTTTGGGTGATTCAGTTATGCCATACCAATCACACCTAGGAAGATTTTGAGCAACTCACAGTTTTTGCCATTATGCTGTTTTGCTTTTCTACACATTCTAGAACGGATACAAAAAATAGACGAAAGGGTTCCAGATCGCACTTGAGGTGTGTTCACAAAACCTGACTTTGGAGAAGCATGGTTTTCTTGAGCCATTATTACGTGAAATCATGTTCTACCACCCCTATTGTTGGCAGGAGCCAACCTATTAGTTGGGCATCAATTGAATAATAGTCGTTTCTGGTACTCTTTTTGGTAATAAAAGTTCATCTTGAGTTTTTCGACTCTATTATTTTCTCAACAATAACTTTCGTACTCTTGAAATTTAGTATTTCCGTTCTATTTTCAAAAGGCTGTTTTGTCTTGGTAGTAGGGTTGAGTTTTATGAATGTCATATCATTGACTTCGAGTTAACAATTTGGAGATAATTCTGGTTAAAGCGTTGGTCGAGTAATGCGGTTTACTATTCTCTTCACTTGGGATGTACCCATGGGCAACTAGACTGCCTTTTGTGGGCAGTGGCTTCGAATATTTTTTTCCCAATCAATCTTGCCCACACTGTCTTGAGCTGTTGTTCATGTCATGGGCAACCTTTTGTATTTGATGTATTTTATCTTGTTATACACTCCATTGCATTGCTTTTTTTGAGTTAACGCGCGTTAGGCTTTACTTGCGCAGCGCTTAGCTAGCACATGAAAATACACAACACACAACTTAATTGCACGCACGTACTTCCCTGGCACATGCGTGTGTTTTGTGCCCGTGCGCGCCTCCCTATCGATCTCTAACCCACTTCTAGTCGCGTGCTAGGCACTGTGTGCTTATTTTCTCTGTGCTCTCGCTATCCCTTGTTGTTTATCATTTTGAGTAAGTGTGAGTGCTATTTACAAAGGAATATTCGCTTACAAGCGTTCCTGGTGCGCGTTGTAATCCCCTACTCGTGCAGATAGGTTGGAAAAGCGCTGCTATTTAAGCCCATGTTGAAAGCGCCCATCGGGCGCTGTGTATATTTGCGCGTTGTGAAAGCGTTCGCTTTAACTAGCTATTTTGGTCCAAGCAGGATCTAGTGCCCTTAAGCACACAAAAATACGCCTTATCGTCGTGTGCGCAGCTGTGTTAAGGCCACGCCAAACGCACAAGCGCTGAGTTTTACGTGCGCCCGTGAAAGCCATAAACTGCGTGCGCGCAAGTCGATAATACCATGTGTTTGCTTACTTGCCTTATGGATGTTCATCTCTGCACGCACCAATCATGATTAAGTGACGCACACGTACACTTTCGCATGCTGCGCGCTCCTGACGCGCTTTCGCGTAAATTGAGAATTTTGCGCACTGTGAGAGAGGAAAGAAATTTAATCATCTCGCTTATTCAATCAAATCAATTACACGCACTGATGGTAAAATAAATTAGCCCCCAATCGAAATCGAGTTGGACCACACATCTGATTAGAACGTAGTCTTTAAGCACACTAAAGTACAAGCATAAGATATGAATCGTACTTTAAATAAGCCGGATTAGAGCTGAATTTTTCCATAGTCATTTGGCAGTAGACATATTTGAGTGCTCAGATAGTAGTGAGAACTGGGCCTCGAATAAGTGGAGTTTGAGAAGAATTTGATATAGTCAAAGTTAGTATGCTGAATCTAGGCATATATTATCATTTTAAAGAACGAACTTTAAACGCCTCCTGTTCTTTTTTAGCGCAAAAGCAAAGAAAGCAGTACGCTTGTGATCAATGCGATAAGGTATACCCGCGAAATCAGAGTTTACAGGCCCATATAATTCAGGTTCACTCCGGTGAGTATATTTTGAATAACATTTGTTGCGCGCGTGAGAGCACATGCACCGCGCTCACAAAAAATGTTCGCCATCATCTTGTGTTTATCACTCCACATACTCTCTCGAGATTGAGCGCTTGTTTTTCGCCTTTTCAATTTCGCGCGTTTATTTGTTGTTGTAGATGTGAGGCCATACACCTGTCGTATTTGCCGCAAAGGATTCGTGCGCAGATGGGATTTCTATCGCCACTTGAATGCGGTTCACAGAGGTTAGTATGGTGTGATAATTTGTGTTACTAAGGTGCACTACTGATAACGTATAAGTACGGTTTGTTTTCCAGATCGTGCTCGTGACGCATTGGATGAGGATAAGGTAGATGAGTACGTAACTTGGATGCGTAGTCGAGCCCCAACTGCAGATATTTCTTGGGAGTGTTTGAATGCAGTGCGGGAGGAATGTCCTGCAACATCTACGGCTACTTCAATGTCAGCAGCAGTAAGTGGAGTGTCTACCTCAGTTGTCAATGTGATTGCCACTACAACCTCAACAACCACGCCCGTGAATCAGATTGCGATTAAAACTTCAGGCTCCCCTGTTGCAAGCCAAAATAATCAACAGCAGCCTTCAGCACCTTCAAGTGGTGGTTCCGCAAGTGCTGTTGTCCAAACACCAGCTAATTCTGGAAATGTGACATTGACCATGATCAAACCCGCTGATGAATGATTCTTTTCTTTTTCTTCCCTCTCCTCCTACACGTATATCTAATATTCGTTTTTCATAATTATATATCGGTGGACATTCTTTCTCTGCTCCCCTCTTCCATTCCCTTGATACGTCGATGTTGGTTGCTTAAGAATCAAACGTTTCCCTCCCTCTCTCTTTTCGTTCATTTGTCTCTCTATTGATAATACTCCTACTATAACTCTTTCAACGTACGCCTCTACTATCTGGAATCTGTCTCCCATTTTTCCACAATGTAAATACTCCATCTAATATAGTTATTATTAATTCACGAATACCAATCCCGTCAACACCACTACCACTGCACAATTCTTCATTCCTTACCTTCCACGGTATTCTTGTTCTATTAACTCTATTTTGCTTAGAAAAGTTTAAGGTTTTACGTTTTGATTGCAATGTCTCTTGCCCATTAGTCTATTTTTAGCACCAATGAGTGCTCTCCCCAGTACCAGCTGTAGTTCCAGTGGCCATAGTTATGGAAAGAGAAGGGAATCAGTAATGGAAGCTACTAGATTCAGCTACTTCATTCTTCATTTGGCAAAAGAAAATCTCAAAGGATAGGCTTAAATTGGTGAGCGTGGTTCAAGAAGCACGGTCAACTCTGGATGTGATCTATTTCGGTCTAAAGTATTTACTGAATCGCATACTAGCTTATCATAATTTAGCTAGTTAGGAAGAGGGGGTTTTGCCATGCAGTAGCTATACTATGAAATCTTCAATTTTGAGCTCACATTTTTTCTTTAATCTTCAGGAGGATTGAATTTAATGCTAGATAGAAATAGTGTTCTATAGATCAAGCCATGGGAAAGTTTCCAAAGACCACGAAAAGATTCAAGAAGACCCTCAGTTTCAAATTTCAGACATAGTTAGCTACAAAAATACATGGCAGGCTGTAATCTGTCTGTATGATTTTATGAGGAGTACAAAGTGTACTGAATATTTGCAAGTTTCCTTAATTCACTTATTACCACTGTTCAACATCCGCGGCCAAAAAACAAAGTAAAATCGAATTAAATTATTATATCCATAACAATATTGGGAATATGTTTAATATTGGAGATATTATTAGAAAAAAATTTGAAAAATTAGATAAGAATATGACACAGAATTTGAGCCAAAGTGCCATAATTGAGGATAGTTTACGATGTTATCTTGAATTGAAAGTTTTACATCGTGATCCATAATAGAATCACTTTAAACGTCTTACATTCAAGGACGTTAGGGCTTAACATATTTTGTAGTATTTTTAAAAAAACTGAATGAAATGTAGTTGTGTTCTACTTAATATTTTTCCATTATTATTCATAAACAAATGTTCGAACAGGCGAACTATTTCCATAGCAATATGCTTTGTTTTATATAGACATATATGATGATAATCAAGATAAAGTATTGAGTAATAATAATGATCTGTGTACACTAAGAATAGTAGTCATAAAACTGCTCATCTTCCTAACAGAATTCTAGAAGAAATGAAGGAGTGACAGCATAATGAAATTTGGTGATCAATTATCATTTTGCAACCTACATTTGCAATCAATTGCATTAAACACTCAATGTACCTGTTTATCGTACCAAATTGTGTACTTTATAAATATAATATTTATATGCATATATGCATTAGTTAATGTATAAATAATATTAATTTTACACATTTAGATAATATTTTACTAATTATTACAATGCCAATCGATGAAGTATTATAGAAAAATTGTGTGGGATCGTTGATAAAATGAAACTAAAATAAGCACATTTGAGAGACGTCATTCAAGCCCGTTTCAAAGTGAACTGTTTTGAACGACGTTTATTCAAACGTTCAAGTTGACGCGAACTGAAGCATGAGATAATGCAGCCCTCGAAATAAAACTGGTGAATTTTACGCGCAGTAAAGCAAACCTTTTTTAGTATTTTGGTTCGCATCGTCCCTATTAACACACTAGTGGTATTTAGCTTTATTTTTTATGGTTCTGTACATTTTCAAACTTCATTTTCTTAATTCCGTAGCTTTTAGATTCTTCTATTTGAATTTACTTGAGAGGAAGGTAATAACTTGGGTGACACGGGACTTTAACTTCGAAAGACAGGGCAGTGCATTTTTTATTCCATTGGAAGTCAGACGACGAGTGCGTTGAGGCGCTTTTATAATCAGCCAAGGTCAACGCTTAGATAAAGCCAGTTTTTACGAGTCCGTTGCTCAGTGACGCACACTAGGCAATGGAGATGGTTATACATACCTATTAATTTTGATTACGAGTGGGTCATAGAAGCGAGTTACTCCGACATGTTTGTTCGTTACTCCAGCTAAGCATTTTAATGCTTAATTTTAATGAGTTTGTACTGTTACATTTATATGGCAAATTAGGTTTCCCGCCCCTTAAGCTCCTTTTCTTTTTCATAATTTTGCAAAGATTAACTTGATTTTGTACAAAAGAAGAGTTTGTTTTAATAACTAAAAACAATAAATCAGTTCGAAGAGAGGTGGTTTAAATTGTATAATAAATAATAAAGCAGGAAGGGAGGGAGTAATTGGTGTTGCGGTTAAGCTGTCAACAGCCCAGAGTACCACATCGCCAACCTCTTGAGCGCACAAAATTTTTCATCCGGGGTTTATCTTTGTGCGGCATAAGTTCATTATAAAGCCATTCAATTCCTTCAATCACTCCAGCCCCAGTCAGGGCACAAGTTGGTTGCAGATGCCAGATATGCCCGGTGAGCTTCTTTGTGTCCAGTATCTCGATAATTTCACTCATTGGTATTGCATAATTAAGATCCTGGAAAAGAATGCATCTGTCAACTTCGAAGCTGAATAAAAGAGATTTCTCCCTTCTAAAAGAGACGAATCAGACAACTCAAAGGATTATTTAATCTGCTTTAATTATTCAAATTCACTATTATCAACTTGAAATATCTGGGTGATGAAGTGTAAAATTCTAAATCAATCATATTATTTTTGTTTTAATACCCTAATAATTTGATAAGAAATAACGAAGGACTAAATTTCGACATTTAATTCCGTATTGTGGCAGGTGGTGTAGAAATGTTAAAGATTTGAGTTCCATCTTACCAAAATCTCATCAAAGTGGTGACTGAAACGCTCGACGCTGGATCAGACATGACTGGATATGTTCTCATTTAAATCACACTTCTCCTGAATTTTTAAATGATCGTAATGATTTTCTGTCAGAATAACTAAACCACTATATGTATAAAGTCACGGATATTATTAATAAAACTGCGACCACCGCGATCTTTTGTTTACACAATTTTACACTCACTGTTACTAACATATAAATAAATGAATGCTAAAAGATGTCGATCTTTGCTATTTTATTTCTCCTGGCTTTAACGGAGCTCATGTACGTGATGGATTTCTCATTGCCTTAAATCTAGAAAAATGTGACATTTCACAGCCTCATACATCCCCGTTGGTTTCGGGTCCTTCAGAGCATTCTTGATTTCTCTAAATTTTTCTACCTCTTGAAAATCGCAAGAAGCTGTCTTGATTATACTTTAAACAGGCTTCAATGTACCAAAGCCATTTTAATCTAATTCAGTTTGTCAAATAGCAATGCAAATATAGTAAAAGTGCAATGACTTTAGACTTGAGTAATAATCTTTAGGGTGTGGGACACGTCATCGCTTATCGCGTCATCGCATGCCTGCACGCCACGATTGGGAGGTGCGACCGTACAAATAGTGACCGATCATTAACCTCTGTTTGTTTAACCTAATCCGCCATTCTGATCATGATTAAGCTCCCTGCGTGTACACTTTATCCACAATATTTATTTATTTATATCAAATGGCAGGCGTTGTGAAAGTTATCATTAGCCATTTAATTGACTTCAGGCTTCACAGAGGAGGAGGAACATCAAAGTGAAACAAGTCGAGAGGGAGAGGGGGGAACAGAAGAGAGTTTCAAAGATGTAAAAGAGACAGACACAAAAGTGGAAAAATGTGGGGTGAGTACTGTGGAAGTAGTCGAATATGACATACAATGGGGTGAGGGTAGTTTGAAGTCCGAAGTCAACTGCCAGTTAAGAGACTTTTGCCGTATGAGTATACGTTGCCCAGGGTGCACCAAGTGGAGGTAAGTCTATCGCACACCCCATTTTAAAAGCAGCCCGCCTAACTGCCTATCTTCTCATGCCGTAACCAGGATTCGAACCTGGGTTCTCGCGGCCAGCGCTACAGCAATCCGCTACAAGGGTGGTAAATATCTTCTAATCAGGTCACAACATGTGTACTACGGGCTATTAATATGTATGATATTTAAACTTAGCTCAGA
>UZAE01012142.1:0-48775 GCA_900617975.1 Rodentolepis nana
CTGAGTCAGTCAGGCTTTAATAAAGTGGCAATCCGCTACAGACCAGTTGTGTTTTGGTGCGTTGCGAACATCCACTTCGAAAATATTTTACTGAATAGATCCATCGAATCTCTCTCTCTCCCTCTTAACTTAAGGGAAATATTCACTAAATAAACAATTTCAGAGATCATTGTATTTTTGCAATAAAGAACGAATTTTAAATTATTACTGTAAGTTTTAGGTATTTACTCACCATATACTTCAGGTCGGATGATTTCTTGTCGATTTCTTGACCGGGTCTAATTCGAAATCCCTTGGCACAACCAAAGCAGATGATATCACCATTTTCGAGTCGCATTCTGCCTTTTACTCGAACGTAGTTGAGATAAGTTCCAAATTTACTTTTATCGATTATTGTAAAACCGCTGTCGGATTCTCTTTGAATTATTGCATGATACGGCGAAATCTTGATTTTCTTCGATATGCTTTTCATGCAGACATCGGGCTGATGTTCTCCACTAGGACAACCTATAGTTATGGAATCTTTATTCGGAAGCAATTTGGTAATTTTTGGAACGCCAGATTTCGAATGCCACTCGTCGTTTCTTCCCAACTTTACAAGGCTTAATATCGCCTGTGTGGGTTTAGTGTCACCGTTCATTGTTTGAAAAAATATGCATAAATTTAATTTTCTGTTTAAAACGATCTATCAGAATGTCACTCAATATGCCTAATGAATTTGCTTCAAAATCGAAGGGCGAAATAGTCATTTGAGTAAAATTTAATTTTGATCGTTTAGTGTCATTAATTTACTGGCATGTGTCAATGCGCGATTTGCCTTCTGTTTATGTGGTGCGCGATAGACTTACCTCCACGTGGTGCACCCTGGGCAACGTATACTCATACGGCAAAAAAGCCTATTAACTGGCAGTTGACTTCTGACTTCAAACTACCATGACCCCACTATGTGTCATTTACGACCACTTCCACAGTACTCACCTCACCTTTTTTCCACCAAATTTGGGTGACCGGATTTTTCACGTCATTTTGATAAATGACAGAAGAACTCAAAATCAACCAGGAAAATTGTCCAGTGGAGTGGTTTTTGTCTAACAAGTTTAGCAACGCTTTAAAAAGGTAGACTCTTGAGAGGAGTTGTGGAAATAAAAGACGTGGCTGAACCATAGCTCAAGCTAGAGAACGAAAACTGGAATTCATCAAATGTATTTTAACTGCTTAGGCGCGTTTCTACAGAGGAATTGGGGGTCTCTCAAGCCAATGGCGCATACACTGATCAATAAAGGGACAAACATTAAAATACAGAGGAACAGTAGCAAACTAGGTTCTAATTTATATTAAATTATAATCACCCACAGTTTGAGAGGGGTGGGGGGGGGGGGAATTTATTATTCCGAGTTGTTTGTGAGCTTTAAATCTTTCGTGCTGTAGTGATCCTTGGAGGAACGGGATCTACCTCCCCACTATATTTCGTCAGGTTACGGTTGTCTTGGTTCTAAAACTAGCAGTAGTTCATTACAGAAAGTAGTCACTTTATTCCACTTTAACTGAGAGGGGTTTCTATGCAAATATGTGTTAATATTTTTGAAGTATGGGGACTGAACCACCCGCAGATGGTTGCTGTCAGGAGCAACATATTGACAGGGTTGATGTACTACCTAGAGACAACCTGTGAGAATTGATGCTTTCGTGATAATCAGCCAATCTGCAAGGTTGGGCTTTGTTTTATTGCCTACCTAACCTACCTTTCTAGTGTATTTACTCCCATTGGCCCTTATGCCCTCCTTCATTCCGTCATGCTAAGTCTGAAAGTTATCCTTACGCCGACAACAATTGGTGCACGTTGACAAAATGGAAATGAGGAATTTGAGATAGCGTTTGCATTCCCATTTGAAGGACCATTAAGCAATTTAATAATAGGGTGCGAGAAGGAAAACGGGAGGCGGAGTAAGTTTAAGCATCAGATTCTTGACATTGCAGAGCTGTGGCAAGAAGTTGGGACTATAGGTAAAAGGAGTGTTGCACGCGGTTAGACAATATTTATATACTTATTTCAAATGGCAGGCGTTTTGATAGTTATCGTTAGCCATTTAGCTGACTTCGGGCTTCACAGGGGGAAGGAACATCAAAGTAACTGGAAGTCGAGGGGTGGGGAACAGAAGAGCGATTCACAGATGTAAAAGAGAAAGACACAAAGGCAGAGAAAAGGTAGGATGAGTACTGTGGAAGTGGTCGCAAATGACATACAGTGGGGTCATGGTAGTTTGAAGCCAGAAGTCAACTGCCGGTTGATATACTTTTTTGCCGTATGAGTATACGTTGCCCAAGGTGTACCACGTTGAGGTAAGTCTTTCGCACACCCCGGCTAGGCAATATTGGAGATCGACAAACACCTGGACGCTGGGAACTCAGATTACTCTTTTCAGATAAATACTGATAACAATTTAAGTGGGTGAAGAAATTCAGAACTACTGAGTCCTGATCTGCTACAAGTCCATGCGAACTTGGGACTATTTGCCAATAATCGCGTGTTATTTTAGTTTCTCGCGACTTATATGCGCCTTAAATACGCAGAAACTTAATCGTCAATGCATACCCCTTAAATAAGTCCTATAAACATGTTTATTTTCAGCTGTTTTGGCTTTACAGATTAGCTCTGGCTAGACCTATGCTGCTTTGCAATTCAAACAACAACTAAAAACGAGGATTGACAGAGGTAATGTAGGGAAGAGGACTTGGACATTCCTTCATATCCCAGCGGGCTTAAGAAAAGCGGATTCCGGTGAATGGGAAATCGAGAGGAGAAGCTTTCGAAGTAGTAAGGGAAACGAGACAATTATTTCAGTTCTGACATAAAATTTGAAAAAACCAATATTGCAGCAGGATTTTGGTCAAATTTTTGAAATGCGAGGTCCCATAACGTTGGTCAAGACTCAATTTCGTAAGACATGACGCTCAGACAACCAAGTTTCAGAATTTTATTGGCCCTCATAAGTCGTTCGCTTCTATCTCCAAGACCGTGACTTGAGAAGATACAAAGATGTGGTTTAATGAAGGCGTCTTGTCCCTTGGTATTCTGGGGATTTCACGCGTGGTCGCCAAACCGTTAAAAACATGATAAAACAAGCTATGGAACCATTGACTTCCTTAAATGTTTAGCCAACATAAACACGTCAATACATATCGGTTTGACCAAGCTAAGGCTACCAGCACATTTTCTCCCAAGCTAACAAAACTTTTCCCTTTAGTAAAGAAAAAGGATTTCGGAAAGTAAAAGGTAAATCGTATCTTAATTACACAAAAGAGACAGAGTACAAATGGAGAAGAAAAGTCGAGCAGAATCTACACGGAGGCATTGGTACCAGACGCCACATTCCCCACGATGGCCTTCAACTCATCAGCAGAGAGAACCTCCTTCTCTAAAAGAGTATCTACTATACGTCGCAACTTTGGCTCATTCTCTCGAATGAGTTTCACGGCGCGTCGAAAGGCCTCATTTACCAGTCGTTGTACTTCACTGTCAATTAGAGCTGCTGTTTTCTTGCTATAGGGCTCTACACTGTAGGGATTCTGTGAAGGATTCTACAATGAAATATCAGGCATATTTAAATAAGTGATCAGTGTTTCAAGAAAGTCACTAGTTAGACAAGGCTATCATGGCCAAAACCGGTAACATCACTTTCTGTTTCACAATTTCCTAAAGCTAAAAAGAAATCTGACTTTAAGCAAAAAGTAAAGTAGCACACTTTACAGGAATGTTCGCGGTCCTACTAAAGGACAGCTGACAGTTGAAGGGACAAGTATTAGAAAGTTGTTTGTAACATTGACATCAGATGGAGTGAAAGATTCTTCAAACGACTGCAAAAGGCAAAAATGCCCAATTTCATCGAAATGTCCACCTGTTCCTTTCCCAAACTATTTCCATCTAACAGTTATACTCAAGCAAACAACAATAGCGCCCACAACACTCAGCGCTTGTTTCCCTAGCAATATTATACTTCATTTTATGCTTTTTTTCCTTTTTACGTTTAAAATTAACGTTTAATTAAGCAATTATTTGTCTAAAGTAATGAATAGCCCTGAACAGGTCGTATTTATTCCGATGTAATTGGAGTCCAATAGCAAAAGTCCGACCATTTCATTAGTTAGGCATCTATTTTTCTGGTTATTATATGTATACCATTTTCATGAAAGAGAAAGCCCATTGATCAGCAAAAGCGGGCAACCTGTCCTCTACCCGCACTTAACTTTCATCTCAGTTTTCACACGCGCTAATTTTTTGCCCGTCATTCAATGCTTAACTCGTTCCATTAATTACAGGCATAACAGTAAACTCCAAGCTTTACAAGATTAGCGTTTCTTAATCAAAAATTTACAAGATTAGCGTTCTCTCTACACTTCTGACGTAACATGTATATCTTGTTGGTGTTCAGTCTCTCAGTATCGCAGTTCGTCATAAACAATCAGCATTATGAAAGCTAAAGGGAATTCTCCCCTGTTCCGGGTCTAAACTACTTAAATGGCGGTCCTTTCCCATCCAGTAAAATGTATATTGGGCAATATGCATATCCCAGTAGAGTTTTGCAAGTAATATACATTTAAGCTAAATACGAATAGCGTTAAACACTTTCATCCATTCTGGACTTTTGATTTCAATATCCAAATAGAAATTTCTGCCTAGTACTTTAATATCGTTGTCCAACAGACATTACCAAAACTTTAATTAAACTGTAATCACCTATTCAAGACTCAAATTAAAATTTATAAATTCCAAAGAGGGCTTGAATTCAAGTTATCCACAGTGGTGCATTCGAAAAGATAATAAATTCCCTCGCTATACTGTGGCTTAAACGTTCCTGCCCAGTGTGGGAAGCCAAAAAATTCTTCATTTTCTTGAAACTGCACAGCGCAGGGCTACAATTCCCTTTCCTCTACCTCTTGCGGTGCGAATATCAAAAGAAATTTGGAAGGTGTTAGCTCAAATAGACCTTGTGGTCTTTGAGACTACAATTTTAACGACTGCAAAAGATTTAAATATTAAGAAACTTACACCAAAGCTGAGATTACCAACCACAGTAGACATGCCCCATTCACGAACTTCCTTGTAAGCTAATTCGGTCGCTTTCTTCAAAAGTCGTTCTGAGGCTGCGGAAAGGATGAGAAACAAACAAAAATAAACAAAATATGACAAAAGCACAGGAGGTCGGAGATTCAGTCTAACCATCAGATGAAGCCTTGAATACGAATTCCTCGGCGGCTCGCCCAGCGACAAGCACAGTGAGTCGGTCGGCCATGTCGTCGGAGTTGAGAAGGTACCGCTCTTCTGGAAGGAACTGAGTGAACCCGAGAGAACCCCCACCTGATGGATCGGCATCACCAGAGGAGACACGAGGTACTATGGAGACTCGGAAGGGGGTTAGCCCGGTGGAAGGAAGCAAAGAGGCTACCAACGCACGCCCAGCCTCCATCACAGCAGCCACACGACGTTCCGGTTGAGATGGGGCACCTGAACGTTTCGCGGCTCCTAGCATGCCAAAATATAGTTGCGTAAATCAAAATATTCCAACAACATTTCATGTTGCGGTCGTCATAACAATTAGAATACTGTTCTAAACTAGGGCATTCCTTTCAGTATAAAGGCAACAGCCATGTTTACCAAAGTGCGTCAAAATAAATTCATTTCGCTTAGCAGAAAATTGGCATAGTACTTAATGTTACGAAGGCAGAAAATGAAAGAGGGAGTAGAGAAATTAACTCAACTCCAATGAAGAATGAGCTTAAATGGACATATAATAATAATAATAATAATATAGAGTAGATGGAATTGCCTAATTAATATGATATGATTAGGACTAAGGATGCGACAATCCCATCACATTAAGCTCGAGAGAGATGCTCCACCGCGAATAAGATAGAGCAAAATGGAGATAAATCATGTCCAAAAAAATTTGTTTACATGAAGAGAACTATGATGCTGTAAATGATCTGCAAATTGCTTATGCCCAATATTAGAGAGGTAATAAAACAAGTGTCGGAAAGTAGGAGGTATTTAGAGAGGTAGGGGTGAAAATGCAGTGCTATTACACTTGAAAAATTAGTTCATTGTTTTAAGACTCAAACCATAACCATTGGCTCATTTTTAGTAGAACCGAATGTACATTCATCAGTCACGAACAATCACCTGTATATACCCAACAATTCCATTCTCTTTTAAGGATTACTCTCGAAAAACCTGTCAACACAGTTTAAAGTTGATAATGGAGAATGATAACTCTCATTTCCAAGGCTAGAAAAAGCGCTGTTAAAAAGCATTATCGGGAGTTTTCAACACTTCCAGGTTTCGGCGAAAATATCGCAACAATTGAAGGATGATTACGCATTTTCAAAAATTACTCTTAGATCCATGGCATGCCCATGAAATTATGCCCCTAGGACTAAAGCACCCACATCTGCTATATCTAGACGAGTTTATGGACTCCACTTTTCAATAATTATTCCGTTGCATTCAAAATTACACCACAGTCATAACCTCACGTGTCTTCATAAAAACGGTCCTTTTATTTTCGACACACGCACACACATACACATGCCTGTCTTATCCGCCCATATGTAGTCATCTCCTCTTGCCTGACTCGCTTGCTCGATTCATCATTCTGGCTTATTCAATACAAGTTGGTCTACACAATGTTGTACTCTACCTTCGGAAACTTCTGCTTATTCGTTCCTACATTTTGTTACGCAAGCTTAATAATAACAATGACTTCTAACAATGTACTGGTACTATAAACCAGATGTGGCTCGTAAACCCCTTATAATCTGCCAATAACAGATAGGATCAATCATTGGCATTTCAATCAACTCAAATAATCGACGCATTTAGGTAGGGGCAACCCTAAAGCTTATATAGGGGAATAAGTTTCGACAACCGGCATACCCCTATATTAATCCTTTCAGCAAAGAAAACCCTACTATTTTTACTGAGAGCCAATAAGCAGAAAAAGTTGCTTGCCTGCAAGAATGCGCTCGAGAGCACTGTCAAAGTCTGCGATTTGAACTCCATCGTCTGTATTCTCCCGCCTAGCGGCGATGAGAGCTGCTTCATTACACAAACGCACAATATCTGCCCCAGACATCCCCGATGTCCATAAGGCGAGACGGTCTCTCAAAGCCGGCACATCAATACTTTTCGACAGCTTATACTTAGCTAAATCAAAAGCGACAAAATTGCACAGCTACCGAAGTCATTTAAGTACAACGCTTTAATGGAAATCGGTAGAAGCTTACAGAGATACATATCAAGAAGCTCTTTGCGTTCAGCTTTATTGGGCAGATCGATGAAAATGTGACGATCGAAACGACCAGCACGAAGCAATGCCTTATCCAGCAGATCAGCTCGATTAGTGGCAGCAAAGACAATGGTTCCTTCAGTTGTGTCCATACCGTCCATTTCGACCAAGAGTTGATTTAAGGTTTGTTCCATTTCTTGGGCGCCACCACCACCCCCACCCGGTCTGAAATGGTGAAACAAGCAAAATAACATTCAGTGCTTCACCAGTTGGCTAGGCTGATTGATCAGAATAAGGTCATCAAAATACTGTCCAAACATGAGCTGGCATTTCTTCAGTGAGACAATATAAAACACCCGAAACATGTACTGGACATTTCAAGCAAATTGGCTTGATTGGCAAAAGAAACTAAAGAAAGGAGTTAGAACCTTAAAAAATTAAGACCATTAATAACGGAAAAATGCGTTTGTGCATACATATGTAGTTGGCGTGAGTTGGCGAGAGAGGTGCAAAAGAGTTTGTTTGTAATGCCACAGAAGAATAATCAGCGGCATCCAGGGTAGAAAAGGCAACAACAGAATTCGAGATTCTAATCAGAGAAGCTCAATGACCATTTTTAAACAGGATTGGAAGGTAAAAGCGAACACTTAAACAGATAGAAGGAATACAATAGAAACAAACGACAAATTGAAGTTAAAGAATATAAAATATACACGCAAACGGGCATATCCAACTTTCAGGTAAAAGTACAAACCATGAAAGTCAAACGCTATGCGAACGAAGGGCAAGTGGCCACCCAACTCAACATTTGATAATAAGGTCTGTAATTACTGATTTAGAAGGTGAATAGGCCAGCAAGGTGACTACACGGAAGTCAAAGAAGCCCTTGACAAAAATTGAAAACGAAAAATCCCTCAAGTTATAGTAATCATAACAATCCTACATATTATCAAACAACATCAGTTTTCACCTACAAAGTTTGCGTAAAATTGCAGCTGGATTATATCAAGATAGTATGGAAATCTAACATCACTATTATAAAGGCTGAGTTTACAAACTAGCAAAACCAAAACTCATTACATTCACGAAAAGATTTCAATAAAGTAAAGAGAATTAGGAAGAAAGTACATAAAGATAAGACAGTAACAGGCTACAATTTTAAATAGTAAATGGAAGATGACTTACCCAGTAGCTGACCTTCTGCGACCCACCGAATCGATTTCGTCGATAAAAATAATCGCGGGAGATTTTTGGCGAGCTGCAGTAAAAAGTTTCCTGATTCTTGAGGCTCCTAGACCACCAATAACCTCAATGAATTCTGATCCAGCAGCAGAAAAGAAGGGTACTTCCGCTTCATGTGCCAGCGCCTTCACCAAGAGGGTCTTACCAGTTCCAGGGGGACCCAAAAGCAGAGCTCCCTTGGGCAAATTTGCGCCCAATTCTCGGAACTTGGCTGGATTCTTGAGGTAGGTCACAAACTCCATTACCTCCTGCTTGGCTGCATGCATGCCTGCAACGTCCTAATGTGGCAATGAAAGATGAAAGTTAGCTCAAAGAACGATAATATTGATGAATAAGAAGAAAGAATTGCAAAAATGAAATAGTCAGGAATAGGACAACTTCCACGGTCGAAATTAAGGATTTCTAGATAGTCTTCAGTTACCGGAATCCTTATCAATCCGCAAGATAAAATCGCCAAGACTATACTAGATGATCTATCCAGGTCTTTTATCTACTACAACGACCGTTCGCCGTTTCACATAAATTATACCAGTAAATACAGTAAATACTTGACTCCGATTTGAATTAACCTAAATTTACAAATAAATACATGTGGAAAGAGAATAAGAAGAAAGGCAATTGAATAGCGTGCTCGGAAAACTCATCTTTTCAAAAAATCATAATATAAAACACTACCTGAAGCGGAAGCTTAAAAAAATTAGTCACACCTCCAGTAATAAGGCAAACGCTTACCAAGTAATGAAGAAGACTGATGAAAACTATCCTAGAATAATTCGGATTTTGTTGATGTTTATTTGTTCTTTGATGCTTATATCTGCTTGTAATAGACTTAGAAAGTATTCCGAACATATAATAAAGAGCAACAAAACCCGCAAAGTTGAATTAAGGACTCACATTAAATGTAACATCAGTGGTGATGGGTTGTGGCTCTCCCATTCCTGGAAGGCCATCTAAGAAAGGCATTCCACTGCCGAATCCGCCAGAGTAATTACCTCCGACATTCGGCTCATCTTTCGGTGGGGGAGGTGATCGTGGCATTTGATCTTTCGACGCCGCTTTAGGTTCCTTAAACTGTGGTTTGCTCCCTTTATATGCCAATTTTTGAATAGCAGCAGAAATCGCTTCAATTGGTGGTAAATTGGGTGGGACATTCTTACGAATCCAAATCACCGCAACAGTAGCTAGTATAGCTGAGGTGAGAATTGCGGTCAATAACATATCATTGGATTTCATTTCATGACTGCAAAATAGACACTTTTAAAATCATTTACTTAATAAAGGTATAAGCTTTTATGATAGAGTCAGGAATCTACCTGATTGTAAGAGGTATTTGATCGGTTTTTTGAATTCCAATCTTGGACTCGAATTCTCGAACTCGCTTCTCGAAATCAAGAGCAGTTTCGTTTCTAAGTGGTACACTAATTACCTAGCATGGACGAAAAGTTCAACTCAAATTAGATGCATGAAAATTCAAAAGCTTCATCTTGCATTAAACTTACAAAGACACCTCTTCCATCAATCATTTGAGGTGAATGAAGTAGAATCAAAGCCACGTCACGGCTCTGTGAAACTTTAATGCTGCGAACCTCACCTCGCGCAAGGAGCTCTTCAAAAACTCTATATGAGACTTCAGTAGGTTTTGCGATTCGAGAGAAGTAGTAGGTAATAGCAATTGATAAGCCAGTTGAGAATGCAAAGAATATTGCCATTCCTGGTAGCCAAGGATGGCGGCTAGAATTTCCATTGCCATTTGGCTTCTGCGATTGAGGTGCAGGATCAGATTCTTTAGGTTTAAATGACTTTGTGTCCTTTCTTAGCCATCGAACAGGGGCTCTTTGAGGAAATAATGAGCGAACAACATTTAATGAGAACTGTCTGGAAGTGGCTTTTGAAAGTAAACGAAGTCCTCCTGAAAATTGGCCTAATCGAATAAGATTATGCCCTATTATGGGGAAAAGCATTTTAACATAAGTTTATAAATCTCGACTATCTATCAAAACAGCATAAACAAGTGAGTCTGTGACTAGATTTAGTAATAGGCTGACATCTGATAAGGTCGAATTGTTACCTTTGGTGGTAGATTAGTTACTTGACCTTCAAATAAAAGATTTTATAAAGTAATTCATGCATCTTTCCACTTTACTGTCCTTTTAAAAATTCAAAAAAGGTTTATTTGTGTTGTTTTTGAGATATGCGTCTATATATATAAACAGAGACAATTAGGCGGTAACAATTAGTAAGTGAAACTCTTCTAATATTTATATAAGTACTTATGATTTCGACACGTAAGTATTTTAGCAATAGGGTCGCTATTTATGCGGCATTTAAAAACAAAAGGAACCTGCTTGCCAAATTATATCTTTACCTAGATCAATATCGTATTGCCCGAAGTCAAATTACTTAACTAATGTTGAAGAATGGAAAACCCCAACCCTACGAATGTGATTATTCATCAAGAGCTAAGAAAATATGTGCTAGTGTATCCTGACTACAAGTCAGCAAACTTAGAACTAATTTTTGTATTATTATTAAGGAACGATAAATTATAGAGGCCCATTAGTTAAGGAAAAGTGGGAGAGAAATCAAAAGCGTATAAGAATGTGGGTGGAGGTGCATCCATAGCGAGCATAAGAAAATCAGGCTAGATTTGGATAGAAATAGTAGCATTCAGGTGGAAGATCTGGTTTTCGTTAGAATTTAGGACTCAATCTTTTTCAACTGGATGTGATAACCTTATTTTCAGTACTTATATTTATATGTCGAATATGGTTATATTTGTATAAATGCAGCTCATTTTGCTTTGAATATAGATCTGACTTGGTAATTTTTCGGTGTAGGAGTTTGTTATTTTACTCAATGAATCAATGAGGAAGCTAGAATGCGAGGCATTTTGACTCTCAGATCACATGTAGCTTTTATCGATTAAGGCAAATAGCTTGAAATCTTCACTTTCTCCCATCTTTTTGGCATTTCCAATTTCAAAGTTAATCAGTACTATAAGTTATCGCAAAATGTCATGCAAATGTTGTAAACGAGCATTGGCGAGGCTTTAAGTTTGTTGATAAAATATATCTGCAACTGTTACAAATTTTGTTTATAAGGTTGTAATTACGAAACATTTTCCACATATTTTCTACCCTTCTTAAAACTATAATTTCTACTTCTGTGCCCACCATATCACTTGATGTTTGTGAAAGAGTCCCATATGTGATTAAACTAAACAGTGGAAATGATCAACCTTTTTACCAATAACAATTTTCTCAATTAGTATTCTGATGAAACGATCGGTTCATTAGGCATGTACATGGCATACTTTTGAGATGAAAGAAATTGGGAATAGTATTTTGAAAGATTTGAGAAATCATGGAGAGAAAAATTTAAACTTTTACCGATTTGGTAAGATATTTTCCCCATACCTCAGAGGATGGGTAAAATCGAAGCTGATTGACGATTTCAAAAGTGGAAAAACCTCTTTCACCATGTGATAGCCAATTTAATATTGCAAAAATTCGTAGCGGAAGCATAAGTCGACCTTCCCTATTGAGACGTTTAGTTATGGGGCTTCGCTCAAGAAATTAGTAAATCAAGCTAAGTGTTCCTCTTTAAAGAGAAAAATGTCATTGATTTCCGAGTTTTCATTATTTAAAATTTAATCATGTAAGTGAAGAGATATTAGAGAACTTTGCTCCATAATTCCTAATCTTCAATCCTAAAGAATGAGATTAAGATTCACATTACTCAATTTTACAAGAAATCAAAAAGGAATAAGGTACTGAATCTTAACAACGTTAGCAGTTATTTGATTCCCCTAATTTATACTTTCATTTAGGGGAGATGTCCAACCATAATGATGTAAATAATGTATCTCTTTTCGATTCTCCATCGACATCATCAACTGGTGAGTGTATTAAATGCCTTATATTTTGGAATCTTAATTTCAAAGTTATTCCTATCTATCAAAATTTTGACGTCTGTTTAGTTCTGGTTTTTGTTATTGTATTGTCTCTTTTAGAACTTTCAAATAGAAGAAACTACTATTCACCATATAGTTCACGTCAAGTAAGAAGTTTTGGCAGATTTGAACATGGTACGCTTTATTAGATAATTCTTACTTTAAGGTTAGCTTTTATTTTTAGTAGAGCGTTTTCTTTACTATACCCTTAAATCTATATTTATGTCGAATTTGCATTATCATAAGGAAGTCTTTTAGGAAACGGATCCAGTAGCATTTTCGTAATGCTAGGTCCATTGCCAACGTTACTGTGGGTTTATATAGTGCGCTCAAACCTATATAGGAAAGATTTTGAGGACTCATCATCGAAATATGTCAACATGGAGCCTTCCTGATGAGAAATGCGAAATCTAAGCCAGACACATTGAGCGGTATGCTGCCGACATGCTCATCTGGCATGATGTGTGGTTCAATTATTATTATTTGGCAAGGAAAATTCATGTTACCGTAAAGTCAAGCAACATTTTTGGTTCTTTTTACTCCTTCCATAGACATAAGACATCCACTCAGACTTCTAAACTAAAATCCATTTAATGCCAAAGGTCAGAGGATTCAGAGGCCATCGAATGTGAATAAATTGTTAAGTTAAAGAAAGATTAACGTTGAGGATGTCGGATCAGCTTAGCTTAAACCGATAAATCATAAGCATGGAATATTTTGTCATACCTCAGCAAATATAGCCTTCTTTCTGACGTTTTTTTTTCATTTTCAAAGATTCATGGACTACACTTCAATCAATTTTATGGGGTCATCAGGAACGCGGATTTTACACTTCAAGAATTGGTAAGTATATTCCCCTTAACGATGTATGTTCATTGGCTATCATTGCGTATGATAGAAAACCGATTTTTCAAATTCCAACGAAGGCGCAAATTAAGAGTAGTAAGAAAGCGAATCGAAAATGTTTTCAGTAGAAGAGTTGCTTTAATCTTCAATATTGAAATGAGCTCTACTTTTATTGTGCAGTCACTTTAAATTAGTATTTCTCAAGTTAAGAAAGTGAAATAAAGAACTATCTGTCCCATCTATAGAGATACGACTTTTCTGAAAATCGAAATTAATATAAGTGGTAATTGCCAAGATGCAATTTCTATTGTGGAATTCAAAGTTCATTCTGAAAGAACTTGCATTCAAAATGAGGCGCAAGATTGCGCAACTATCTGCTTCTGATTTGGAAGACCTGGCTATTGACTTTCAATCTAAACTACTGCGGAAACAGGTTAGAGTTCGAGATTGGGAGAGACAGATGTGAACAGAGTTTGTCGTGAAGATGGCCAGGATGCATAGTAGGTAGAAGGAGTTTGTGTAGGAATATACTGCTATCGTGCAATACATGGGTTGAAAGAGTAGATTAATGGGAACAGTTTTTGAATTATACAGTCCACTGTACACCTAAATTGGGGGTTTGTTAATTTGGCTTATTGGAAGGCAAATAAACCATGCAATTTTGAACAACCATCAGACATGTTTTTAATGATTGGAGAATATCTTACTTTCTTTTTAATCCTTTCAATTATAATTAAAACATTAGGTTATTTAAGTAAAGCAAAATTCGAGTTGAACTGTAACACGGAGTTTTGCCTTTTGGGGGGAATTTCGTGAAGGAGATCTTTCCATGTGACGGATATCGCCGTAGCAAATACCCAACAGACATTCTAACGTCGCTTACATCACGCGGATAACGATAGAAATATGCATCTTTCATTTATGGTTGACCTGCTTACGTGTTCTAAAAAATGAAACCAAAAATTAATTTACTGTCAAGTTTTCATTCTTCTAAAAGAAAATGTGACGACATAGCAAAATGCATAACCTTATATTTTCTGATTGAATGGAACTATTATAGCTATTGAGAACGTCCAAGTTAATCATTGCCTTTCTTTAAAAAATTATATCATTATATATATATATATATATATATATATATATATATATATATTCCGTTATATATATATATATATATATATATATATATATATATATCGATTAATCAGTTCAAAATGATGGCTTTATTTCATGTTATTTGCTAACTCAACATGTATACATTTTCAAAACATGAAATTAAGATTTTGGAGTTTATTGAAAATGAATTTTGCATTTATCTATAATTATTCTCAAAACTAAGACTAAGAACCTATTTTCAGGTTTCCGAAATACAAGAGATTTATTCGGATCAACAGTCTCATTAATTGGTAAGCAAATGGAAATTTTTATACCAATTTGTTAAGTCACGCACAGAAGGAATTTCGAATATTCCTACATACTGCTCAAAAAAGGCTGAAGTAACTCCGAACATTTATATCAAGCGCATCGTATTCAGTGTATATGCAGGCTACTTGTAAATTTGGCTACAGTGAGACATTAAAAACTAATTTTACAAAAAAATCGAAGCTTTCGTTTCTGATTTTTCCAAGCGAAAATTAATACTTAGCTGCAATTTCCAGAAAGTTGCAGTAAGCAATTGATGGGCACTTACCTTACCCCCTTAAGTGTGATGATATAATTTTGGCCAGCATTAAGGATGTCCTGAATTCCATTGTGCTATATTGTCTCAAGGTTTGGCAATCGATTAGGCAAAATATAACCTCTAGCGCCAACCTTGCATTATACGTTCAGAGAACTAGGTGTGATTTGTAAGGGTAACAAACACTCTTCCCACCAAATGGCCATTTTTCTGTGTTGTTTAAAATAAATCCCCATTACTCACGGCTATTTATGTGCTTATAATACTTATTTGCCTTATAGTTATGCCATTTATAAATATATCGCGTTGTGGACTCCATCTTAATTTTGTACTTTAAGTAGCGGGAATGCATCACGTATTTTCCAAGTTATATTTAAAATTGCATTTTTTGCTTATTTAGATACACGCCAAATGCCATTGCAAGAAAACGAACAAGATCGGCTAGGTAAACATTAGAATAACAATCAAGCTGACTACAACACTGCCTACTTAATACAGCGTTATTTACTAAAATAACACACAAGGAGAGTTTTAAATATTTCAAGGACCACTGTTTTGGCAGATCATTCTGTTTGTCCCTTCAAATGGTTCACCACACGTTTCCATACTTCACGTATTGTTTCCACATCAGAGCTGTGCTTAATTTAAGAGTCAAGATTATTGCAGTAATTTATCGCGGGATTCACAGTGTAATGAGTTAAGCGAATTTGCGGCGTTTGCGATTCGTTTATAGCACTTTTCAGTGATCACTAGCTCGACGAGAACTGGACACCCCTTCCAAAGGGTGGAATGACTAGTTGGCATTTCATCGCAGATGAGTGTTGGAAAGTACTTTCCAACGTGGCTTGGAAATTTCGCCACCCCCATAAGTTTGGTTCTTCATGCTGCACAACGCGCCACGATGGTGCTATAAGATCTCAGTCATTTTACATTCATTATTTGCTTCAAAATTCTTCAGTGAGTTCTTGAAATCGAGTTTCTTTTATTGTCTTATTTAGATAGAAATTTAACGTGGCCAGTTGTATCATCACTCAATGAAGCCCAACAACGAATTATCCGTAAGACCTGATGTTTGCTCAGAAATTATTAAATTAATATAGTGCTGGTTAAATCCACTGTTTCTAGCATAGGTAAATCGAAATATTGGGTGCGCTTGATTTAAGCGAGTATCCTAAGTGTGCAATTTACTTTTTTGTTCATTTCCAATACTATTTGGAGAAAGAGAGTTTCTAGGGGAATTTTAAAATTTTTGGCTATGGTATCTGATTTGTTTCTCCATTACTGTGTCTTTAAACCTGCGTAAACGGCCATGTTATTAAGTTACACGTCACAAAATGTGGATAAGTCACCGGTTTTACCAATGGAATAATCAAAAGAGGTTAAGCGCGGTGCTGCATAACACTGCGATAGAAGACAAAGAAACGCATTTGTATTTGTAAAGGCATGACCAAGCATAAGGTGTGTGTGTGTGTGTGTGTGTTAGAAAACATGCAAGTAGTTCGTTTGAGAGATGACATCATATTTGCAAAAGTATAATTGTGATTAATACCACTTTGTCATTAACCTTGAAAAATTATTTCCAATTAGGACATACGGTTGTGTTTGATTAAGCTAAAATCATTTAAGCTAAAAATTGTCAAGATGGAGGGTTTGCTTTTGTCTAGATTTTGGAAGGCCTTCCATAAGTCACCCGGGATTCCACATATATATATATATATATATATATATATATATATATATATTAAAGCATATTACAACTTCAAAACCACTACCAATGGTGTCACAACCACCTTCTAACTATAATGCACCTGCCGAAAATTTAATTTTTTTTTAATTTAATTTTTTTCCCGACAGCTGGTTAAAATAAAGTAACTTGATCATCAAACTCGTACGAGACAATTGAGTATGACTTTCATAAGGGGAGCATGCACCATTTAGGTGTTGTTCGTTCAGTAACCCTTTAGTGTGAGCTCCGAAAAATTGAAGAAATTATTCTAAAAATTTTTTGTCATGCTCTTAAGTCTTATAAACTTAATACTCAATTAAATTATTTAATTTTAACTGATTTAGGTGCTCAAAGTTTACCAAATTTAGCAACACTACATGATGATCTCCCACTTGGGCCAGGTAAATGAATTCTTTTGCTCATTTCTTTTTCACGATTCTTTCTAATAGCATCAACGAACTATTTTTTTTAAAATTTCTTTTTTCTGCAAATTAGTTTTTTTTAAACTACGGCAATGTCAAATAGGCCTGAATTCTCACATTTCGACCATGTCTAAAGGTAAAAATCACCTATCGTAGGGCAGAACAGTAAGGTGTAGAGATAGGTCCAGAAGAACTATTCGGAAAATTATTTAATTTGCACAAGATGGCGGTGGAAAATCCTTGGGAAAGGAAAATGACCAAATGCTTAATTCGCTCAGTCTGCAAAGGACACCTGTATATAAGTGAAAATCATGGAAGATCAGGGAGCTAATCGTGTAGATTTCTGACTTAGTGCATGGATCTTAGTTAAATTTACTTATATATATATATATATATATATATATATATCTAGTGGCAGTTATTAGTAATTCTTTAGTTGACTTTGGATTTCACGTAGGGGAGGAACATCAAAATCTAAAAAAAGTCGGGAGGGGGGAGGGGTAACAGACGAGAGATGCACGGATGTAAGAGAGTAGGATAATGGGAGTGCTGTGAAAGTGTCAGTGTCGGGCCAAGGTAGTTTGAAGTCAGAAGTGAACTGGTGATTTATAGACTTTTTGCCGCTTGAGCATGCGTTGTCAGGGAGGTAAGTCTATCGCTCACCCGACCTAACCCTACGTTACAATTGTACTTAATTTAAATTTAAAATCCTTCGTTTGACGAAATTTTTTTAACATTTAGGTTTTCGTACACCGTAAGTGCTAAACTCACTCTTATTGTTTGTTTTGACAAGATTTACCCACTGAATTTTCATGTAAAATAATTTAGGGAGATGTCAAATCTCAGAACTCGGTTTGGAGGTAATAACATTAGCAAATATATCGATATATATGCATTTACTCTATTTATAAATGAATACTTCCATATCTTGGTTTTAAATAGAATCAGAAACAAGTGGAATCCTAACACCATTGTCGGGTTACACTGGATAACTTTGTATGTTTTATTTAACACTACCCGTAAAGACACAATTCTCGAATTTAATGAAGCATATCTAAACTTTTAGATGCTGTTGAAGATCTACTACAATTGACACTCCATGTAGGTCAATATGTATTGTCGCAGTTTGAAATTGTTTGATCGGCGTAATTATCTGTATTCTATTGACCTAAAATGTTAACATTACCCTGAAGTTTCTGCCGTATTTATTCCCCATTATTATGTAATAAAACTATGGTTCGGACTACCTAAAGCCAATTTTTTGTTGTGTTCCTAAAAGTTTGACAATCTTATGGCATACATTGTAAGTTTTGTCGTAAATTTACTTAATTTAATTAGATGGAACCTTTAACTAGCCATAGAATTCGCCAGTCGTAAAGTGAATTAATTTTTATAATAATAAGAAGAGCATAGGCATATTTATTTTAATAGTTCAAAAACATACTTTGTTAATTTACAAGTCTACTTAAGTTATTAAGTAGTATTCAATCAACAAACTTGCTCAATTATGGGAAGATCATGCATTTCCAGACCGATTGTTATTTGAAATAGTCAAAAATAGTTGTAATTAAATTTACCTTAGATGTCATTGTTAGAATCAATTAAATAGTATACAGCAATTCCCACCAAACCGAATCGCATCAATGTACAGAGTAGTGTGTTTATTATGTTCGAGAACCATTGACTAGGGCGATTTTACACTCCTTATTTTGGTGCCTGACTTGAATCATCATGATGCAATCTGTTATCCTCATGAAACAGTTGCGTTCCAGTCTACACACCTAATTGCCATCCCACAGATGGGTGAAGATATGCCTAATTTTTTGGAAGCACGATGAAAAGTTAATAATTGCTCTGAACTGAGTCCTACAGAAATCTGTTTCAAAAAGACCAAAATAATTTAATGTAGAAATCTACTTGGCATGTAAATCGATTGTAATGTTAAATGACGAGTATTCCTGTCAAAAGTGTTGTTTGAAAAGTAATTGCGATTTCTTCGCTACAGGTTCAGACAGTGATGTCAAACGTGACACGCAAATACAGTTTGTTCATCAGAAATACTTAACACATTCACGAGACTGCCAAGAAGTTTATCGAAAGCAGTCAGTTATCTATCCTCTCGGGTAAGCATCGAACGAACGTCATACCAGAACATACTGAAGCAGTTATATATGCGAAAACAACCAACGGACTACAAAGTTGAGAATAAATATTCGCAGAAAGATCGCCTAGATCACTATAAATGGATTGGCAAGAATTTTCCAAAACATGTCTACATATACGGATTTATTTATCGAAGTTCATAGTGAGCGCATTCAACACTTTCTGTGAAATATTGGATGATCTTTATGCTGTTATTTTTAATATTCTCCATTCATTACTCTTAGACAAGAGCAAAGTATTGATTTGTTTCTCTGTCTTCACATTTGGCCTTTTTAACTCGGCATACGATGCAAGCAAATAAGCATTACAGCAACCAAAAGCGACGTAGCTAAGCAGGATTACATACTTGATTTAAATTGCCTTAGTGGTAGTGAGACATCTATTTCGTCATAATATTAAAAAACTGTCTAATTTTTACCGTTACAATCTTCATCTGAGGATTAAATAATTGAATCAAATATATCTAATTAAGAGCGATAGGCGTTCATGAGAAGACTATAATTTCGCATGATTTACCATATGAAGGCCATAAAACATTTCAATTACATTAAAGACAAACAATACAAATCAATTAAGACCAATCGAATAATTTGACATTCAAGGTCGGCCTCTCAAAATATCACCGTTTTTTTCAATATATTAATAATCGGGCTAAAATTGCTCTCAAGTCTGATTTTATTTTATTACATCAAAAAGTGAGTCACTAAAAGTATCTAATTCCTTTTAATAAAAAAAGTACATATTTATTGGCAATTAGTAATCAAATTTTGAAAAATTAGTTTTGATTCCCTGATTTTCTTAACGTCTAACAAAGACCCTATTCCGGACATAGAGGTAACTTTTAAAACGCCTGAATAGAAACAAATTATATGATTAATCAAATTAATATTGGTATTCGATCTAATTAAACTCATAATATAATAAAGTTTATGTTTAATTTATGATGGTTAAACTATTTGATGTTTGGGTGCAGTCTAGTTTGATCCGAAAATAAAAGGGCTTGTAAGTGCTTTCAAATTAAAGTAAAAAATTAATAGATGAATTTAATGAAAAGACATTTTAATAATAATCCCTTAACATCTTTTGGCATTTGTTATGTCTACAATTACGTATCATATTTTTCAAACATATAGGATTAAACAGGAAAATAAATATTGGATTTGTGTCTCTAATTTGAATTTAAACCCTAGAAATGATTAAAAGCCAAACAGGAATAGTAAATGTTTGCATAAACAGGTATCGTTGAACAAATATGATGATGCGTACACCTAAAGGAAAAGAATTAGAAAAAAGGACAACTATTACAATTTTTTCTTAACATTCCAGTCGGTGAACGCTTATTTATTATTATTATTTCACTTTCAAAAGACACCTTGTACTAAGTCGAATGGTAAATATTTCGTTTGAAGAATTATATTACTAAGGGCCTAAATATGAAAATTAGAGTTAACGACTGTTTGGGTAGACATTTTTCAATTTTTGTTGTGTCCTTTTGTTCAACTTGATCTTTTCGAAGATTAGGCGTTTTAATTCAACTCATCAGTTGCACAATGAAAGGAATGCAGAAATATTGTGAAAAACTACACAAGTATATAAGAAATTTCCATTATTATGCTGATGCAGTTACAATTGAAGGTGAATTTGTTAAAAGGTTGAGTTTTATTTTGAAACCCCGGGGCCATACTTAAGTAAAGTGAACGTGATGGGAAAACAATCTCTATGCCAGACGAAGTCTTACCTTTAAATTCACTGTCTTTATCTATAAAAGCGGTTGGTGAATCGAAAGAATTAAATGTTAAACACGTAAACATTGGTTGCAAAAAATTTTATTTATTACAAATGGCTTGTGTTTTGAAGGTTATCATTAGCCCTATAGTTGACTTCAGGCTTCACAGAATGGAAGGAACATCAAAGTGAGAAAAATTTGAGAGGGGTAACAGAAGTGTGATTAACAGATGTAAAGGAGACAGACAGACACAAAGGTTGAAAAAGATAAGGTGAGTACTTTGGAAGTGTTTGGATAGAACACACATGGGGTCATAGTAGTTAGAAGTCAGAAATCAACTGCCAGTTTATTGGCATATTTGCCGTATGAGTATACGTTGCCCAGAATGCACACGTGGAGGTAAGTCTATCGCGCACCCCTGGTTGCAAAAGATTAAAATGTATTAATCAAGTTTTAAATTTGCACCTACAGTAATTCAAGAATTCACTCACATTAATTTTTCCACCTACTTAAACTATCAATATTTAAGACAGTTGCTCTCATGGTTATTTTAAATGACTTTGCTTCATGAAATGAATTGTATAAGAGTTAATATAATGGCGATAAAGTAATTTGGTTTTAAGTTTCTTTACTAGAAACTTATTAGCCTGCCATATTAGACAGTTCTTAAATTTATCTCACAGTCCGTAGTAAAGATGCTAATAAAGTTACCTATTACCCTTAAGTCTATTAACTCCGTTAATCTTAGATGAACTCCGTTCAAAATTAAGCGTTTCTTTGTAACCTATTGATAAATAAATATTTAAATGTATGTGCTTATTTACCCATAAAATTATAACTATTTTATACAAACTAAACAAGAACTCATTAATAGAACAGGGTTCAATAAGTTAAGAATATTATTTACACATTTTAATTTTATTCATCTATTTAAATTGAGAAGATGATATTGCTTTATCTTATCACTTATCTGATTGGATAGTAACAATAGATGAGGTCAACGAATGACTTGAAATTTGCTGGAGGTTAATTGAAAATCAACAAAGACACATTCGGAGGAGTTACCAAAAAACATCTCCGCTATGCAGAAATGTCTATAAATGCGGTTGAATTGAAAATGCTTCATGAACAAAACATTGAAAAATTTAATTTATTTTAAAACGAAGTTAAAATAACAACACACTTTTACCAGATGAACAGATTGAAGAAAACATTAAATGCATAAAAGTAAATATAATTTTTAACTTCCCTTAAATCAAATATTTAAAAAAAGAAATTGTCAGAAAGGTCTGACAAAGTTTTGAAGAAAAAATGAAATGTTTTTGAAAAGTTTCCACTAATCTCCAATAACTGGAATTAAAGGTGTGGGGCTTGTAGAAGTCTGCCTAGGTAGTGTTTAATTATCCCTAAAACTCAACTAATACATATGCACAATGGGGAGTGCGATAGACTCACCTCCACGTGATGCACCCTGGGCAACGTATACTCATGCGGCAAAAAGTCTATTAACTGGCAGTTGACTTCTGACTTCAGACTACCATGACCCGACTGAATGTCATATTCGACCGTTTTCACAGTACTCAACTCACCTTTTCACTACCCTTGTGTTTTTTTACTCACCCCCAAAACATGAAGTGCACACAGATAAGTAGTAAATGTTTTAGCCGCGAATGGTATTAATTTACATATATAATTTAATCACTCACAACCTGATTCCAATACGCCTCTCACGCTACTGTTAGCACTTTTGCATTTCAGTCGTATTTAATGATGTTACGGATATTCATTTTGTTCAAAACGCACAAGTTTATCATATATAGGCATGCATCCATTATAAATGCATCCATACTAGGTTTACGTATAGGGAATCATTTATTTTGCAGATGTGTGCTTACGCTAAATTTGTTTCCGGATGGGATGAAGGAAGAAAGGCGTAAGTGTAACACTTTTCTAAGTGGGAAAAGTTTTTAGCATTATTTATGAGTGGCGAGTTTCATTTTACTTTTAAAGCAGAAATGTGCAATCGCAGACCAGAAAGAAAACAAATAGGCCAGATATTGCACCTCAATTATATTTAATCAGGACTTGAACGCCTGTATTACAGAGAAAGCCAACAATTCATCATTACCGATTTTGCTTTAAAAGGATTAAATTAAGTAATGTGAATTTAAATAATATCATTATTCAGAAGGGCTTATAAATTTGAATGGCAAATAAGAAAAACTCCTTTTGGAATAGGATCCTCGGTTAACTGTGAAAGAATTATCGCAAAAATTGGAGGATTCAACAACCCTTCCAGTACAAGCAACATGGATTGGAAAACATGTGCATTGCCCCAGTGTCAAGAAACCAAATTATTAGTTTGAACAAGATGTGAATTAGTTATGGTGATATTAGTGGAAAAAAACAATGGACGTCTTCAAAATGAACACTCATTCCATCCCCCCCCCCCAACAAGTTTCTCTATACATGTGGAGAGATGTGCAGGAAATAACTGAATTACAGTGTACTCCAATCGATAAAAATAGTCATGAAGGAAATTTAATATCAACAATTGGTTAAACAAAGTCTACGGTTATTGTTCATGCAATGTTTCATTTCCGAAGCAAGACTGGGACATTTTAATAACCAAATTTTCTCTTCCCTTCACTGGATTATGGTTTTAAAACGTGAAGCCTATGCCTGATTTGAGGAACAGAGCTGTCTGCAAATGATTCATCACCAACTACACCCTCCCGCAAAAACGGTTAATCCAAATTGACATCAAAATAGAATATCAAAGATCGATAACCTAACTATTCATATCGCTTCGTGCAATCGACCTTTACTAGGTGTTCAGGTAATAACATTAGTTTTCATTTTTAGAATTCGCTACTATTGTAGGGAAAATATTGAAATCCACATAATACTAAATAATGGCTGTTTTATTCGTCTATGAAAGTACTTCCCCCATAAACCTAATTTGTGACATGGTACTAATAGAATCTGTTCATGCATATGCTAACTGATCCGAATTCAGGGCATTCCTCACGAAGTCCACCATGTGCAAGTAAGAGAACTCCCATTCATGCATTCTCATAATTCTTTTTAAAATTTATTTTGTTAATTCAAATAAGGTATTAAGCAGTGCATCAATCTATTAGTAAATTAATAGCAATAAAGGAGTTTGCTGGAACCATGGTGTCCAAAGACCAAACTTACAACCAATGTTGTTAATGAGAGAACCTTTCAAATAAAAAGAAATCAAAAGCTCTGGGAATATGTTGCGACGTAACAACTCACAAGCCAAACTTAAAAGGATGACAATGTTTAAGCATTCCATTTTCAAAGCAAACGCGATTGCTTCGACAGCCCAACAATATTCAACCTAATTGTTGAAGATTTTAGCAAATTTACCACAGAAAGAAACTGTTCGAAATGTATTTTAGTTTAATGATATAATTTTGATTTCCAAATATAAGAAATTTCATAGCATCAAAAAACGCAGCAAAAATGATAAAAATATAGTTATGATCATAAATTAGTCTTAAAGGTACAATTATATACATATATATATATATATATATATATATATATACTCACTAAAACGTTTAAACAAAAGTCCAAGTAATGCACAAATGTGTATTCAAATCAAATATTCCAATAAAATTCATTAATTTTGTTCTTACTTAATTTAAAGCTCAATAATTAAATAATTCATATTTTATTTTTCTATAAAATGTAATAAAACTTTATATTAATTGTGGTTAACAGCTTTAGCGTGGCTGGGTCAATGAGGTGCCTACGCACTCCGACATTCTGGAACTCTACAGACGCGCTGCCGATCACGGTAAGGAACAAATGAAGCCGACCAATCAGTAACAAAATTCAAGCGTATGTAATGTATACTATGCATAAGTCAAGGCTTATTAATGTAACAATCAGCAACCTCCCCCCCCCCCATTGAAAGAACGTCAAGTTTAGAATGGTTTCCGAGATTAGTTAAGCTATCCCAAAGCTTTAGAGAAAACTGACGTTTGACGTGGAGTTTAGTTAATATAAATACAATTTCAATTACGTTGACAATGCTGCAATTATTGATCGCTGATTACCTGAATGGTTTCTGAATTATTGACCTCATCTGCTCACTCTCGTGATGTACATCACGCTTGCAATATATTCCAAAAGGTTCGAGCGCACAGTATTCACTCCTACTGGCGATAAATTTAAACCACTTCGCTTACGCACTTTCCAAAATTGCATATGCCATTTACTTAGTGCATTCCAAAGAAAATGTGCCTTATTAAAAAACTATTCGTTAGCTGGTTGTACCGATTCAGGTTATTTCAATTCGATCTGGCTTATTTTGAACGTGAACACTCCTTCCAAGTGTCCATATCGAAGAAAATGCACGCAAATTGAACAGAGAGATCTTTCTAAGAATAAATTTAAATATCTTTCTAATGACACCTTTTCCACCTGATTTTTAAGTTTGAAATTAATGACAATAATAAAATTATTGACCGCTGGCTATTTAGCTCATGTTATTTTAGGACACAAATTGTGACGTGACATCCTGAAGCTCTCCTCACTCACTGTTTGTAGACAATATCTCATCATTACGTGCTTTCCCAAATTGTTTAATTATTTATCAAATGTCCACTATTCAGTTTATTGTGGATGATATTGTTTAATTTCCCAGACATAAATATTTTATGTGTATGGAGTCGTAAAGGATGACAGACTACGCCTATAAGCAAATATTCTACTAACTGAATACACTTAAAAACAAATTAAATAACAATTTTGTCGAGGTATTTTTTGTTATTCACTCGATTGTAATTATTTTCCCCGAAATGAAAACATACTCTCCTGCAAATTCAGAGGATTCAGCATTATTTTTCAGCGAAATTAAGAACAAATTCAGCTTTCAATTTCATCAAATGCACTAATTTTTATCACTTATTAACAAATTTATTGATTTTTTATATCATAACTTGAGGCTGATTGCTAAACAAATAGACCCTGGCTAAACCTCAGTAATCTCTATAACAAAATCCTTTTGTAAGGAATGGCTCCCGAAGTCATCTAAGCTCCGTCAACAATATAAAGGAAAAGGACGTAGAATAATCTTGTACCACTGTTATGAAGAATAAATTTTAAATATAAATTTGGGTACGCCGACAGTGCAATGGGCTAAGAGTTCTCTACGGTCACGAACCCTTGTTCTCCTTATGACGATCAGCAACACGATCGCACTTGATGTCAAAGGGGTCATTAGCACATAGACCTTTGCAGAATGTTTGAGTTCAAATGGTATTCCTTGGTTCAGCCATGTTAAAGCAGTATTCTCCGCAGAGTTGGGTTGAATAAATTGATTGCATGGCATTTTTTCACCTTTTTACTTAATTTTGTAAGTATAATACAAATTTAATCATTTTAAAGACACTTCCAAGTACCTTTATTTTGCACCAAAACATTTGATTGTTCAATTATTAAGGACGATCAAATTCGTAATTAATAAGGCCGACTAATTTTAACAGGAGAATATTTCTTTTTCTCCATAAGTTAATCATACCCCGAGCTGTGCTGAGAGCAATTAGTCGAAAATCCATTCGGATCAATATTTTGTATTAGCAGCCACAACAAACGAAAGCATTTAGGCCATTGATAAGTTACAAAATACATTTAATAGATTTAATAAAGTTAAAAATCGACAAAATTAAAAGAAATATATATATATATATCACCTCGATTTGTGAATAAGGTCATGAACACCAATTAAACTAAGCTTTCTGCCTAGATGTAATGTTATTAATGCTATTGTTTTTCTAGTGCCACGTTGAATCATCTGAATAACCATTTCCACTAATGACTTTTGTATTTGTTATGACTTTCGTTTTGGGTAAATACCCCCAAAAAAACATTAATTATCTATACGATGAAAATAGACTTTCAGACAGTACTTTTGAAATACGAAGAGTAATGAATTGCACGACCAAGTTTGGTGCATTTTATGAGCTATGTTAATAAAAAAATCGTAGTAGGTTAAGATTCTTTTCATAAAAATTGAAAATTTTGACATATTGTGCTTACTTGTGCGATTTAAAGTGTTTAGAGTGCATTTAACAAAACCGGAAAGCAAGAATTTATATTCCTGTTTACAAATAATAATAGCTGGCCCTGAAAGCCGAAAACAATCATTTAAGATTTCAATTATACTCCAAGCCTAATAATAATTCACAAATACTTCACGAGTGTATATTCATCCTTTAGTAGCGTTTATTATTCCGGGGAGAGAAGGGGGTGTTAAGAGGAGTGTTATCAATATCGCGGCATATGAAATTTGAATTCTCATTTACTCTGCAATCTTTCTTTAACTTTTCGTAAAAAATCATTCCGTTGAAGTCTGCTATTTTGTCAAATTTAAAGGGCGGATTCTATATGCTGATAGCACTGAAGAAGCCTTGAATCGTATTAAACTTAAGGGGATATTCTGGTCTAGAGACATGAATTTTGGGTCATTTTTGAAGTGGTGTTAAAAAGCAAGCAATATTTTTATTATCAATTTTTTATGCATTAATTATTCACCTTAGAAGCATACAAAGAAAAATAAAAAATTAAAAGTTCGTTAGTTATCAGCTGATGGAGTGAGGCGTCAAAAAAAATGATGCATGACCATATCCATAATTTTAACTCTCCAAGCAATCTGAAATCAAAAAATAAAAACAATTATCAATCTATAATAATGTCGCTATCTCCGGAACTACGGAAAAGTTTAAGATATATTTTTTCACAAAATAGCGGCTATCTAAAGAAAAAAAGCCATTTTTGTACTACTTCTTTTAACATTCTTCGATTTTTAAAGATAGTAAAAATTAAAATTTTTAGATGGTCGTAGTTCCAGACATAGCCAGGTACCTAAAAAAGACTCCCTTAAAATTTCGAGCAAATCAGTTCGGCAGAATCTGAGAAATCGTGGGTATCAGATTCAAAAAACAGTTTTTAGAAAAAACTCGTTTAAAGTTTCAAGTAAAATATTTTGCAGTCTAAGTCATAAAATTATATTTTAACTTGCATTTATTCAATCTGCTCTTCCTGCAGCATACATCAGACCTTCCTTGACTTCGAAAAAACTATTTTCGGCTTTTCTGTTTTTTTATTCGAGCAGTTCTGACCTCCTTTGATGCGCTGGATGCTCGTATCTCGGGGCGGTTAATCCGAGTGTTGTCTCGTCTGATGAAAAATGCATGCGGTTCTGGATCAATTTTCACTCCCAAAATCGTCATCATCGTCATCATCAAAAATACACACAGCAACAAATGTTGCAATTTCAATGATCTGAGACCCGGAACGGATATGCTTTTAAGCGAAAGTCCATATCAATGAGTTTAGAGACTCATTATTATTTTGAGTTTCTGAACCCAAACATCGAGTCAATAACTCTTCTAATAATAGACTTTGAAGGATTTGTCAACGAATGGACATGATGGAATGTAGCGTAGACTATTGTAACTGCATTGTAATGAAATTTTGAACTCGAGTCCAAGTTGAGCGGTTCTTGAAAATATAATCTCGTTGTTGTATGAAGTACACGAAATAAACAAAGAAGTTGCTGAAAAGACCGTGAAAAACTGTAAGACACAGTAACTGTAATTATTATTTATAATTATTTCTTCATCATTTGATTTCCCCAATTTTGCTGCTGGTGCACTCGAAAAACTGGTGTTTTCCTGTTCCGTAAATCAATTGCCGTGACATATATAAATATATATGTATTTTATAGGAAGGTAGATATAACGGAACAAAAGGGCTTACTAAGAAATATAGATTCAGATAGTCGGAGAACCGATTATGTATTTTGTTTGATTAGTTGCATCCCAACCGATTTGGATGCCTGCTCAGCAAAATACTTATATCTTCGAAACTAATTTGAATTTTGAAAAATCCTCTCGTAGACATATTCTTGAATAGTTAACCTATAAAAATATGCAAAAATAAAAAATTCCAAAGTTTTTTTCTAGGCCAGAATACCCCCTTAAGGGTCTTAACGTGGTATAAGAGAACAAGTAGATCAGAAACAGGAAAAAATTGTGAAAATTTGGCTGCATTAAATTTTGTGTTTCTGTACCAAACTGAAATGAAATCAATAGACAAAATTGACTGAATTTTGAGACAGGGAAATAGTTTGAATGTGAGTCAACAAACCCTGAACCCTAAGCCGGTGTGTACAACGAGGCTCTTCAATATATTCATGAGATCTTCCATATTTAGTGACAATTATAGAGCTAAGTCATAAGGTGCGGAAGTAAGAGGGATTATCAATTTCCAAAATGATAAGAATTACAATTGCAAATTAGTGTAAAATTAAATATTAGTATGTTTAAATGTATTCTTTAAAAACCCAATCACACAGTTGTCAAAGATGATAGAAGAGGTAAAGATCTCACAGTTTTCACCGTCTTATATCATAGCGTCCTCTAAATGAATGGTATAAAATATTTTCAAAAAATGAATTTATTGCCATATAGCCTATAAAATTAGGCTTTTACAGACAATATACTATTCGAGTAATTTGATTTACACACTAAGATTGGATTCAAAAATCATTCCCAAAAATTTATTTATTTTAAATGGCAGGCGTTTTGATAGATATCAATAGCCATTTAGCTGACTTCGGGCTTCACAGAGGGAAGGTTCATCAAAGTAGCAGAAAGTCGAGGGGTGGGGAACAGAAGAGCGATTCACAGATGTAAAAGAGGCAGACAGACACAAAAGGAGAAAAAAGGTAAGGTGAGTACTGTGATAGGGGTCGAATATTACAACCAGTAGGGTCATGGTAGTTTGAAGTCAGAAATCAACTGCCAGTTAATAGACATTTTTGCCGTATGAGTATACGTTGCCCAGGGTGCACCATGTGGAGGTAAGTCTATTGCACATCCCTCATTCCCAAAAATAAATTACAAAGAAAATATTTGCATTAAAGCAGCGTTTCACATACAAATATCATTAAACAGATGTCTTACTCACAATTTAATTTATAAACATATGCTCACTTATCTATAGATATTCCCGTAGAATACCGATATTTTCTTGTTGCAATAAAAAAGCAAAAACAATTTGATAAACGCTTAAGAATCGAGAAATTGATGTAAAGATACCATCTGTTTAGCTGTCTTGCAAGATGCTAAAGCGTGAATCCATCACAAGTCATTGTTTATAAGAGTCAAAGCTATTTCTTATAAAGTCACGCGTTAATCATATGAATTGAGAAAAATTGGCAAGCATAATAAATTTTGTTTAAACAATTATTTCTACTCTGAATAAGGTGAAAGGACGAAAATAAATTTATGATCAAATATACTTGATTTTAGTTAAATAGAAATGATCAAATCTAACCGATTTCGGATCATATTGATTTTTACACATTTTATTTAATTGGGCTTTTAAAGTCCTTAATATAAGTAAATAATAGTACGTTAAATTAAGACTTCCTTTAAAAGTATGCATCTTGTGAGATGTATTAATGATCATGTTTCTCACTATTTTGTAAATCACGTTGGACAAAAACTCTAAAAACTGAAATTTAGCATCACAAATTAATTGAAGAAACACTTTCGTCATCAAAAAATTACCATTTTATTTGTTGTCTCTGTTTTCAATTTTCTCTATGTTCATACAAATTTTACCCATGGGGTAGGTTCACTTTTATGTTTACAAATGTAGATTACAACCTTCTCGAAATGAGCTTTCATTGATAACAACTAAGTAAATTCATGAGCATTGAAGGATTATACCAGTTATTTTTGTAAAAAATGGGAACCTTCCCATGTATCCCTTGGAGACTATCTTGGTGCCAAATCATAATTAACACGGACCCTCCTTATTGGAATTAAGCCAACTGCATAGGTTTTGTAAACCACTTTCAGTGGAATAAATGCAAACCCTTAGGCATTGTTTTCAAAGATTACCTGGTAATTTTAATTATGAAAATATTATGAAATAAACCTCATACCTGTGAAAAAGGGCATAAAATAGATTTTAATGTGGGGGATTTGTTAAATCATAATATTCGCACATACAAAAACGCAATTATGGAATGTGAATAATTGAAAAGTGTATTACAAAATCTCTTTGTGCAAATTTAGCAACTATCGCAACACTGATATTAAGGCCCGGGGTTCAATAGGCTTGTTTCCACGTGGTGAAACCCAGGCAACGTGTTCTCATATGTCAAAAAAGTCTACAAACCGGCAGTTGACTTCTGATTTCAAATTGCCTCGACCCCATTGTGTGTCATATTCGACCACTTTCACAGTACTCATCTTACGTTTTCTCTGCCTTTGTGTCTGTCTGTCTGTCTTTTTAGCATCTTTGAATCACTCTTCTGTTCTTCCTCTCCACTTTCTGTTACTTCGATGTTCCCCCTCTACTCTGTGAAGCCCGAAGTCAACTAAAGGCTATTGATAAGTGTCATAAAGCCCTCCATTTAAAACAAATAAATAAATATGTTAAAGCCCTTTGAAAGGTACAATTTTATGGCCTGAATATTCCTTATGCAATATCATGTGGATACTTAAAGATACTTAGAAAAACACACCTCAAATATATTTTGAAAGTCGCCTTTAACGAGTGTGTCACTTGATTGGCTGCTTGGTTCTTTGCATACTTTTTCAACAACCAGAATCTTTATAAATTAGTACATTTTAGAATACAAATGTCACTAAAAATAGTCAAAACAATTATCTTGCAGTTTCTTTGACAATGTATATAAGCAATCTTAAAAAAGTAAAATGGGGAAATGAAAAAAAATGAAGTTATGCCTTATAGACAGCATTTTATTTGAATAAAATTTTTTACCAATAATGTTGCGTTGAGTATCTCAATACCAAAGATGCTTCCAAACGTCAAGTAAATACTACTAACGATAAGGTTTGCCATAGTTTTTTCGCTTCAAGTAAGTTTATTTTACAAAGCTGAGGCATCAATTTAAAACGAATTATATCAGCTATCACTCGATAATATATATGTGTGTAATGATTGCAATGATTAAATCGTAAGAATACAAATATCAACAAAAAATAACCAATGTAGATCACCATAACAACGGACTTGCCAAACATGTTTCCGAACGTCCAATAAATACTACTAACGATAAGGTTTGCTATTGTTTAGTCGCTTCAAGTAAGTTCATCACGCTCTTGATAACATATATGCAATGATGGGGTGTGCGATAGACTTACCTCCACGTGGTGCACCCTGGGCAACGTATGCTCATACGGCAAAAGTCTATTAACTGTCAGTTGACTTCTCACTTCAAACTACCATCACCCCACTGAATGTCGAATTCGACCACTTTAACAGTACTCACCTCACCTTTTTCCTACCTTTGTGTCTGTCTGCCTCTTTTACATTTGGAAATCACTCTTCTGTTCCCCACCCCTCGACTTCCTGTTACTTTGCTTGTTCCTCCCCTCTGTGAAGCCCGAATCAGCTAAAGGGCTAATGATGGCTGTCAAAACGCCTGCCATTGGAAATAATAATAATAATATGCAATGATTGCAACTAGGGAACATGACATAATCTAATAATGAAATGTCGGAACAGCGATAATTTAAAAGTTGGAAATTCTATTAACGCAATGCATTTCAAAGCCTCAATCGACTATTTCTTTGACTTTAGCAAACCTGAATTATTTTTGTTTGCTTTTATTTTAGTGGAAAGCTGTGATGATTAAAGTTAAATAACAAGATTTTATTATTTCAAATAACTTTTATTTTTTTGATACAATAAGCATAAATTTTGCAATTTTGCCTAAGCTAAAAAAATACTTGTAGAGACGTTGTGTATTGTACATCGAATTGAAGTGAACTATTGATTGATCAACATGTGGTTATTCTTAACATTATACTTTTCTCTACTCTTAGAGAAAAGTACAATATTGGTATGTGGATCTGCCTCCACATGAACCCATTCATCAATCAGAACCTTCAAAAATAATTATGTGCAACAGTGACCGAAGGCGATACTGCTAAGTAACATTACATTCTAGATTTTGATTACGATAAATAAAACAAAATAAAATGACTTATTTTTTTATTCCAACCATCTGAAAAGTCATTTGAATTTAACAAATTTGACATAACCAGCAAGGAGTGGGTTTCCCACACAATCATTTTAAACTACCTCGCTCACTCTGAACAACCTTCTTATGGGACTTGCTCCCTAATTGAAATCAATTCTCACAGAACTAATCAGAAATTTAATTTTTTTTAATTTCAAATTATCTATCAAAACTGCCACGACTTGTTTTAAAAGACGTAAGCAAATAAAGTTGTTTATGCATTGCTTTCACAAATAGTATCTTGCATATAAGCATTAGGAAACAAAACCTGACCAATAGAAGATTGCAGCACATAAATACCGCTTAAATTGATTTTACCCTTTCAAATTCATTGGAAAGAATTGAATCTGAATTTGACCTAACAAACTGAAGTGATAAGAACCTTTGTTTCTAAACACTTTTATATGCTACATTTGACAAATGATTGTCATATATAACCTTCAACTAAATCCCTCTCAATAACCTCCTAAATTTATTTTTATAATGTCATTCTAAATTCAGATTTCCATAATAATATTAGAATATTTTAGATTTCTTTTAAATCATTGTTCATTATAGCGGGAATTTTATCTTCTATCGATATTGGTTCCTGAGTTGAAAAAAAAACACTTTCAATGTGAATGCAAATAAGATGTTTGGTATACATGATTTCAATTACTCCTCTAAGTCAGTATGATTAAATCTGTTTTTTTTATATGTGCATAATTTGTTATTGGACATCATTACACCATATTAAATAGGTATTCTTTTTTGTGTCTATGTTTGAAATCCATTTTTTCGATAATACTATGAGGCGCTCATCAAAATGTTATTACCTAATTATTGAATAAAACTAAGAAAATAACGCCTCAGTCAGTAATAATAAGATGCTTAATTCATTGTCATTAAATGAAATTTTCCAATATTTTTGAAAGCCTTTATCGCTAATGCTGCAAAAAATTAGTTAAATCAATTTTCTACGAGGGATTACTGCAAAATATATATCAGTATTTGAGCCTAATTCTAACGTATTTATCGAATTTAACACTACTAGAATGGCAAATGCAGTTATTTTATAAATATTTCTTTAGCAAAATCGCAAAATCGTTTGAAATTTATTTGCTTTCCAAATAAGATATCGCTAGCTTACTGCGGCATCAGAATTTATTTTTAATTTATGTTTCAAAGCTTTCAGTTATAACAGCAGTTTAGCTTTGATCAAAAGTTATTTTTTTCAAACCAAGATTTTAACTTTCCAGAGATTTTTTTAAAAAAATTGATTATAAATGGATTTTCTTTAAAACAAACACATTTAACAGGGTACAAAATGTAAGCAAATTGAAAAAGCATTCTCATTTAAAGCCCTTCATATAAGCCAGCAACTTAACTTAGTTTGATTAAATTATCACCACTGTATGCGTCAATAATAAATCAATATGCAAAAAATTGTCTATAAATATTTAAAACGGAGATTAGGTATTAAGTTAATCAAAATCTCCCTTAGACAACTATTTTGAAAGCTTATCTGAGTACAACTGGTAACACTGGTAATACTTCTAAAATCGAAGTTTATTTTTCATTGAAATTTCCATCACACACACTAAAAAAACTCAATTTTCAAGTAATAAGAGCAAATTATGGTTCACAAAGGCACGAGTCTATGATTTCGTCATTTATCACCGTATTATTAGTTCTAGTTTGTTTTGATCAACAAAAGTAAATTCGATTCACGAGTTTTCGGAGTCGTGATTATCTATTAGAACACCAATATATTGGTGGGGGAAATGATTTTATGACATTCCTAGACAATCCAACCAATTTCTCAATTACACATGCGGACATGATGAATTTCATTCATTTGCTTAAAGCAGTAATGTTAAAGTTTTCTTATAAAGTTATTCGTGATATAAGACGCTGGCATAACAGAAAAGTGAAATAAGATTTGAAACAGGATGGTTGTAAGATTTGGGTGTTTAATAAAATCGGGCCTGCGAGGTTATTTGCATTTAAACCCTGCAATTAAAAGAGGACGAGGTATATCATTTGGCTGCAGCATTCATCGTTGTAGTTTTTTCCTACTCCAGTAGCATCTTTCACCAATTAATTTTATCAGTGGATGACATGTTTTCAGATTCTAGCATTACGCTCAAAGCGATAGTAACTAAGAGAAGTTATAATTAATTTACTACATAAATATAGACGTTTGTATAAGGTCACCCAAATTTCACTTCTAAAAATCATTACCAATTATATAATTTGTATACCAAATACCTCATTCCACTATCGAGATCTGAAATTCCCACATCACAGTTGCCTAAAAAAGAATATATCAAACGTTTTGATATGTTAAAGAATATTCTAATCATTTTACATTGCTAGATGTTTACATGAATATTAAAGAATTTAGTTATTGGTTAATAAAATGAATAAACACTGGGGACGAGTGAAGTACTTCCATCATCAGATTGTAGTGCAACTTCAATGCGATCTAATGGAATCATTTTGAAAATAAAAATATTGGCAAAATAAGGACATGGATACCCTTTTTCTTAAAGACTGTTGTTAAATTACATATATTGATATTTTCCCAGCACATAAAACGCCAAATTGACGAATGAAGTATTCATAAAAAATTATTGGTGGTACAAAGACCACTTTATTAGAATACATATATGACTTAACAAACGCAATTTTTCTTTTGCATATATATTTGCAGCTAAATAAATACTTGGTGTTTATGAGAAATAAAAAATGACTAAATTTAATGCTAATTCAATTTAATAAACTATAATTACATTTGCGTAAATGGTTAATGCATTAATATTTTTTAAAAGTATATTTCATAAAGAATTTTCATTGAAATAGTTTTTTGCATTAAAAATATCAAATTTTCAAAAATTTTGGAGCTGCATTCGAAATTAAAAATTTTTAGAATTTTCATCGTGTAAAATTTAGGTTTTTCCATGTGTGATCTAGTAAACAATACGTCTTTGATTAAGCAACCTATATTTCTGCTTCAATTGGTGATTGCGTGATTTAAATGAACCGAATGCTTGATTTACTTTTAATTAAATGAATAATATTTACGATGAGATTTTTTTACTAAGACGAATATGATAAAAAGATCAACTAATCTAAAGTCGTAAATCGTTTATCATCACTTTTCTAATGATTTAACGAAAAAAACAAGTTGAAAAATATGATAGGAAATGAGACTTGTGAAAATCTCTGCACTAAATCAAGCTTTTGTTTATGTCGACAGTAAAGTGACATCCCATTACACAGCAACATTTTTGCGTGTCCACTCTTTATTTCAAATAAATAAAAATATTTAAAAATTAAATATGATTGTTGTGCTTATACTATTTAACATATTAAACAACTTACCAATTGACAAACTTAGACTATGGAGAGAATTATTCTAGAAATTAGACAATTTTGAAAAAAACCACAAATCAGTGATATTCAGAAGTTAATTACATTGAATTACAATTTTGCAACTTTTACAAATAACTTTTGTGAATTGTTACAAGTTTGAACAAGGTTTTTATTTCTTACCTTAATCAAAGAAATAGAGTATACAACATCTTTCATCTCCTAATAGGTTTGGTTAACTTTATCATTCCATTAATGTTGGTAAAATATCATACTTATTCTTAAAATTCAACTCATTTATTTATATCAAATTGCATGCATTTTGATAGTTATCATTAGCCCTTTAGTTGACTTGAGGCTTTACAGAGGGGAGGGAACAGAAAAGTGAAAAAAAGTCTGGGGGGGGGGGACACAGAAGAGTGATTCAAAGATGTAAAAGAGACAGACACAAAGGTAGAAAAAATGAGGTGAATACTGTGGAAATAGTCGAATATGGCATAAAGATGTGAGGTGATTATTGTGGAAGTAGTTGAATATGACATACAACAAAAGAGTGTTTAAAAGATGTAAAAGAGACAGACACAAAGGTAGAAAAAAGGTAGTGAGTACTGTGAAAATAGTCAAATATGGCATAGAGTGAAGGGGTGAGTACCGCGAAAGTAATCAAATATGACATACACAGGGGTGATGGTGGTTTGGAGTCAGAAGTCAACTGCCGGTTAATAGACTTTTGCCGTATGAGTATACGTTGCCCAGGGTGCACCACGTGGAGGTAAGTCTATCACACACCCCAAAAAATCATGAAGTAAACAAATAAGGTATATTCCTGTAATGCCATTTAATAAATTATGCGTCATCTCGACTAAGATCAATTTTTCGTCATTTAAGGAAACTAATTTGATTGATAACTAATTTATCAGAAATTTAGACGTTTCTTACTGAGTTAAATTTGACAATATCTGAACAAAAAAGTTTGGCATACAATAAATTATTAATGATATTTGAATTCTGTGATATATGTATAAGTAAAGCTTGTGTTCAATATTGCCAAAATGCATTGAATAGAAATAGATTGGACAAAATTGACTTTAAATTTACAAACTCATTTATCGCTAAATATATATTTATACTGTCGGCAAGTGGATCGTGTCATTGACCAATAAATTCGTTAATATTTTGTCAAACATAAGCCTAACTTTGAATCACTTACATTTATTCCTATTTTCAAAGATTAATTGTAGAGGAATATATAGGCCTTTTAAAAAGATTAAAAACGGTGGACACTTATTGTCCGGCACCATATCTGCCTGAGAAGCGAACATTAAAAAAGAGCATGAATTTCAGATCACATTAGCAATTTGACCATAAACTTAACTTAATTCATCGAAAAGTGTGCATTTTAAGAGGGGGTTTGAAATAAAACTCTCCTCCATAGCTTAGGATCTTCGGGGTTTTGTTTTTCTTGGTAAAAGAAAATTGCATTTGTCTTGATAAACCTCCAATGGGTCTTCTCTGGTTTTGAAATTAAGTTATGGAGAACATGATCAGAACATCAAAAATAGTCAATATGCGGTGTCATATTAATTAAAAACTTTGTAATCTCTTTTACTCTTTGCATTAACTTTATATGTCATAAATAGACTAATCACTCAGTCAACTTTCTATATAAATTTCTCAAGATAAAAAATAGATAGAGTCAAATTGAAGTGAAAAAGAGATTAAAAGTCTGAGTTTATTGGACAAGTCATTCTGAAAACTTGAGCCCGGAATTTCTTCATTTTTCTGGTGTTTTGCGAATAAAATTGTAGACCAGCTGCTCATTGGTAATGACCGATGTATGTTATTTCATACCGTCACTTGCCTGAAGGGGATAATTATTATTTAGTAATGATATTAAAAACGGCATTATTGGTAATTTAAACATTTTGAAAATATTTACCTGGAAAATATTCTTAGCTCAAGTTCATAAGGGCTGACAGATTATCGACTAATCCAGTGGCATTAGGCAAAAACAAAAGCGCTAGCGATGAGAAAGATTTCATTCGATCCACTTACCAAAAATGAATAACCTTCAATAAGACGATAGAGTTTGAGTATTTATTGAAAGTAATGACAGAAATTGAAGCAAACTTAAAAATTTTGTTAAATTCCGCAATTTGGCGATTCGTGATTTCATTCATGAAAAGAAGAATTGAAAACATTAAAATACACCTTTCAAATTAATACAATTAACACCAGATAAGAAACACATTTACTTAAAATAAGTAATAATATCTCACGCATCTTCATCACGAAAATTTTTTTCCAATTTTAGTTTATACAGCTCTGCCTGTCAGTTAAAGACATTGAGATTTTTATGACCATTAAATCTGTTGTGGAAAAGAAACATGTAATTTAATAAATGAAAACTTGTTTTATATTGACTCAGAGCATACATTGATTGCATCGGTTAGTTTTCTGCGTTTATTTCCAATTACTCGTAGCTACTTGTAGACTCATATTTCAATTTTATTTGCTGAATAAAACCCGTCTAAAAAATTTGTAAATCCAAAAGATAAAAAATGGAATTTTCACCGGTATTGCTATTTATAACAAATAATTGAAAAGCATTACTGTAGACAAGTAATCCTGTGCAAAACTCAATTATTTTTAATATTATTTGACTAAGCACACCAAAGTGCCAATGGCCACAACCAATTTCAAATATAAAATTTCAAAACATCTGTATATATAGATGAAAGTAAAAATTAAATTTCTGAATTAGATGAATTATTAAAATTATTTTTCTGATTTTATATTTAAATGAAAGATATGCAGCGTATTTCGGCTTACCTGTGTCGTTTTATCTTTATCACCCGCAATTATCACATTATTGATTTTTATTTAATTCTATTACTATTTATTTAATTCTGCTCAACACACAACGATTAGGATTTCTCCTTGTTTAATAGCATTGCAAATTGCAAAATATTTTAAAGGAAATTACTTAACCGAGGCTTTGAAACAATGTGCTTTAAGATTCATGTCTTCGGCAAGAAAAATACCAATTAAAAACCCATTATCTCTCGAGTTTCAACTCAATTCCCTAAGTTAAACATAATAAATCATTGAATTTAGAACTGGAGTATTTAAAATTCAATTGTTTCAATTAAATCGAATGTGCGAAACAGATGAATCGTTCTAAAATGTAAGCTAAATTCGATCATTACTAAAGGTTTATATAGATCAAAAACATTTCCACTATTTATATTATATAAAGCTTTGATAATTATACGCAAATAGGCAAAACAGATTATTTCTTTTGAGCCAATTTATTCCATAAACAAAAAGGGTAATAGTTTATTAGTTAATAGGAAATTTTATTTAATTATCGCTTTTGTGATTCCTTCATAAGTACCATTGTAAGGCATTGAACCATAGCAATAAATATCGGTCCATGTTTAAATTGGTAATACGTACATTGAATTCAGACAAAAGAGTAAGATATAAACTATTAAACTTCGATGTTCAAACGGAAGCGACAAAGAATACGACCTTTAATTATATTACGCAGAATTATATTCATGATGTAACTTTTCAATCAAACCAATTTAATCTTCCTTTAAGTTATATATTAAATATCCAAAGTTAGTAAAAAGCCCTATTCCGGTTTTACAGTATTCAATATATACATCATTGATTTTATACAAAAGTAATTTTCCTATATGTTCGTAAATAAATTAGCTAAACCTATGTTTTATGATGTAACCGATTAACATATCAGAGTGTTGACTGCGAATTTGGGTTTACTATTAAATAAATTAAGGCGTCAGAAATTTAATTTTCTTTTACAGCTTGCGTTACTGTAAGATAGAGCACTAGAATGAAATTCATATACGCTTTATTAAATTATGGAAATTTAACACTTGAAATACAACAATAAACTTCAACTAGTCTTAATAAATGCTAGTGTTTTGCAGTCCGATAAATATTTTTATGAAATGAAATAAACAAAAAGTAACATTTAATTGTAGTAATTGAGCAATAAAGTCTTATTAACGTAAATTCTGAATTAAATCTAAATATTTTCATTTTACATTTAAATTAAGAATTAAAACCATATCAATGGGGCGTTCAAGTGACCTGGACGAATGTCTTAAGTAAAAATCATAATATTTCACCTAAAATTTTTGTTAATTGTTTATATTTCACTTTAGGGGTGTGCGATAGACTTACCCTTACGTGGTGCACCCTGAGCAACGTATACTCATACGGCAAAAAAGTCTATATTCCGGCAGTTGACTTCTGACTTCAAACTACCATGACGCCACTGTATGTCATGTTCGACCCCTTCCACAGAACTCATCTAACATTTTCTCCGCCGTTGTGTCAGTCTATCTGTCTCTTTTATATCTGTAAATCATTATTCTGTCCCCCACCGCTCGACTTTTTGTCACTTTGATGTTCCTGCTCTCTGCGAAGCCCGAAGTGAGCTAAAGGGCTAATGATAACTATCAAAACACCTCCCATTCGAAAGAAATAAATAAATATTTCACTTTACAACTTAATTTTTTTATATTCTAAAATATAAGGGCATTGGCATTTGTAAAACCTTTCATATGGGCTTATAGAAGTATATTTGGAAGATTTGCACGAAATAAAGAGAGATATTTCACTAACACAATTAAGCAAAACGGTTTTGGCAGATAATTTCCTTACTATTTGGAAAAAATTAAACTGGGTGATGAATTCAATTTGTTTTCACCTATTGGTTATTTTGGAACCATAGTTTTACTTTCATTGAATGCCACTAAACGTAGGCTATTTAAAGGTGCATCCTTTATGACGTGACAGTTTATATAAACAAAAAAATATTGAATCGTGTTAAAAATATTGTTTGTGAATATAAATTTATGAAATTCAAGATTATTAGCAATAACTCGTGATTAAGAACTCGAACTATTGTTGTGTTGTTAACCAAAAATATATTAGCTTAGCATATGAAGGGGTTTTAATTTGTCTTTTATCATATACGCAATCATATTTTGTTTCAGAAATAATCCTATTATTGGGTCGGCAACTAAGTCATTGCCGTTTTTGTTGACGGATTCACTCTATACTTTTTTTGTTTTGTTAACGTGGCCAGAGCATCTAACCTATATTTTTTTCTTACTGTATGGGCTTCTAGGTTAATTAGTAAAAAATGCTTTTGTTTAGTTCTTTAGTTTTGTTTTTATCCAAATTTAAAAATGAAAGAACAGAACGTGCACTTCCGACACATTTTATTGTATTACTTCCGAAAAGGCAAGAACGCATCGCAAGCACAAAACAAGTTATGTGCCGTATATGGAGATGAAGGCTTAAAAGAAAGGCAGTGTCGAAATTGGTTTGAAAGATTTCGTTCCGGTGATTTTTCACTGAAAAATTCACAACGATCTGGCCGCCCAGTCGAAGTGGATGAAACCCATATCAAGACCATTATCGATTCAAATCGTCACAGCACAACACAAGATATTGCAGAGAAGCTCAATGTGTCGCATACATGCATTGAAAAAAAAAATTAAAAACCCTTGGTTATGTCAAGAAACTTGATTTATGGATCCCTCACCAGCAGTTAAAGGAAATTCATTTGACGCAACGGATTAGCATCTGTGATTCGCCGCTACTGAAACGCAATGAGAATGATCCATTTCTGAAGAACTTAGTTACTGGCGACGAAAAGTGGATAGTTTATAACAATGTGACTCGCAAGAGATCATGGGTGAAGCAAGATCAACCAGCCCAAACAGTATCAAAAGCAGAGATTCACCAAAACAGATTATGCTGACAGTCTGGTGGGATCACAAAGGAACTTTGTATTTTGAACTCATGCCGCAGAACCAAACGATAAATTCAAATGTGTATGTTGAAGAACTCGAAAAACTGAAGGATGGATGCAATTGAAGATAAGCGGCCGGCATCATCAAATCGGAAGGGTGTTGTTTTCCACACATCTTTGATAACGCAAGGCCCCACACATCTTTGGTTACTCGGCAAAAATGATTGGAACTGGGTTGGGATGTTTTGTCACACCCACCATATAGCCCTGACCTTGCGCCTTCGGATTACCATTTGTTTCGTTCCATGCAAAACTCTTTAAATGGTAAAATTTTTAACAACGCGGATGATGTCGGATCACACCTAATTCAGTTTTTTAATAGCAAAGACCAGACATTTTACGAACGGGGAATTTTTACTCTACCAGAATGATGGAAAAAGGTCATCGACAAGAACGGCCAATATCTAATTGAATAAAGTTATATTTTTAAACAAAAATTCCAAATTTGCCTTCTTATTTGAAATCGGCAATGACTTAGTTGCCAATCTAATATTTTCATTTTTATCACTGTTTTAAATCACTTTATAAAATGAGACAGTTAATTTCATTCAAATTATTCACAATTACAAGCAATGTTTCCATCTATCTCACTACAATTTTATTTGAAATTTGAAAAAATTCGGCAAGTATGCAAAAATTAAGTTTAAAACTAAATAAAATAAATTTTCTGAAAATAGTTCAATTGATGTTGATAAGCGAGTAATCCCAGCTGATAAACTTTAGTAAGTGGTAAATTAATTGATTGCAATATTACCACGACTGTCAAAATGGAACAAAATTAATTTTTTTTAAACAATCGATCAATTTGAAATTATAATATAAATTATAATATAAATTTGAAATTATAATTGCAAAAAATCAACCCTGGGAGGGCCATTAATTAATCCCTATTTTTAAAATTCACAGAATGTCAAATGAAGCGTTACAAAAAGTAACAGAGCGCCTATAATTATTTTTTTCTGAAAGACGAAACTTAGGTTCTGTTTTGCATAAAATGACCATATTTCAGTGCATAGATAGTTCTGCCAGATCATGTCAGTTATCTCAAAATCGCAATCATTTTCCATTATTCAACAAATGACTGCTTTCACTTCTGACCGTAGTTATGACTTCTAAACAGAGCTTGATTGACTCACTAAAGGTATTAGACAGACACAATCGAAGTCTTTATTATTTTTTAATTTAATTCTTTGTTAAACTTCGATTTTAATTTTTATTTTATCAATTGCTGGAGCCTCAACTTAGAAACATGTTGTGCAATTCCTGACGGCATCAGAATTTAAAGTTTTATAATATGCAATAGGTGTACATGAAGATAAACATGTTTTAATTAATTGAATGAAGGAGTGGTACTTGAACTTACACATTTTCCACAACACAATAAATTAATTTCACATTTGTTCAAGCCTGTAGAACAGGTCAAACAATAGTAAAATAAACGACCTAGCATTTTGTAATCATGAAGCAGAATATCCCAGAATTTTGAATCTATCCATGGTCCATTGAATTATCGATTAATTCTAGGATTTGTTTTAATAAAAGAACACTTTCACTTTTAATGAAAAGTTACATTCCTCGAAACTATCTCAGTGATGAAAAGAGATATTGTTATTCTAGGTGAGATTAATTAAAAAGCTGTTTTTTACTTATTCTAAGAGGTTTTATATTTTTTATAGTGTTCTGGATTAAATGGCCATTATCATTAATGCGATTACTAGTTAATATTGATTTCTGAAATCTAAACATATTCATTTTACAAAAAAATTATTAAATACCATCTATGTTATTAACAAAGGTTGGACTCCTGGTGGTTATATTTTATTAATTGTCACAGTTTCTCAAATTTCTGGAACTTCTAATCGGTCTCCTGTTGTATCTGTATTTACCAATGCAGTTCTTAATGCTCATCTAATTCACTTGGCCAGTGTTGTAATGAAGTTTCACCCAATAATCAGATGTGATGTGCAAATAACTTATCTCGTGTAACGGAAGGAATCTTACATATGTGGAGTCGTCCAACCATGATTTATCTTGTATCATTCTCTACAGACACAAGGCTTGAATTCCTGAACGAATTTTTGTGTTCCTATTTTCATCGCCATGGATGAGTCGTCCCTCATGATCGTTTCCTTAAAATAAAATGGCATTCCAGATAAATCAGTTTTGTATGCCGTTGCTGATCACAAGCACTGTTAAATTTTAAATTCTAAATAAATTGATCGTGCTATTTTGGTAGGTGAACCAAAATGAAGTAGCAAAAATTGTTGAGGCTACATTTCATGCCCTTCACACACTTATAGGAGCCACGCTTTCATTAGCATGTTTCATAATGATCTTACTGATTATGAATGCATTTTTTAAATATTTTTATCTAATTTTTTTTAAATTTTGATCAATATTGACTGCTTTTTAGCATACTAAAGCTGTTATACCCTGTATTGTCGTAAACAGTCATTTCTATTTATATCCAAACATATCCTACATCAGGTTATTGAACCCATTCATGAAACTCAATTTTGTTCTAATTTATATAACAATTTTATGGTCTGAATAGCTTTCTTCTGTATTTTCGCCGCAAATTTTATTTCTCTTGTCTAAAATTTTCCTTCAAAGAAAAATATTTCGTGCGTGATCATTAAGGTCATCACCTATATGTAAATATCGGAGAAAACTAATCAATACTATTTTGACAACCCTTAAAATTAGCATACTCCGTCTTATAGAAATGCATGTATCATCCTTAATATGTTAGCAAACTTCTGGTTAAAAGCGTCTACATTTACCAATTCAGAAAGTTTCTAGGTAAATATGAATTTTATATGAAATCATCAAATCTTTTTAACTGAAAACTCATACCTACGCTTTCGCTTTGAAAATTACACCTTTTAAAAAATGTTTACTCATATGATGTTGTACTACAATTTAATATCTATAATGGCTATAAATGTGAAAAAAATGCAATACGATTCAATACAGACTAATTTCTTAAAAATTTCGTACGCAAAATACACATTCACAGATCTTTTTGTATAAAGTCGATTAATTTGTTACAAAGTATGATTTTTATGTTTATTAAGTTACTGCTTCAGGACAGCATTTTCTATTCGCTAAATCTTTGAAAAAGTATTCCGTTGTTACTTTAAATATGAAAGGCTGAAAAGCGTCGAATGTAACAATTATTCACACTTTTTCAATAAGCACCAGCCAAAGGCCTTTGAAGAAATAATTTTCGTCCTAATGGCGTATTTTAGAGTTAGTTCTGTGTTTATGGTGAATTCTTCAGAAATTTGTCGTCGTCCGAAAATATTCGCAGGTGTATGAATTAAATTTTTTCTCTGGACGAAAAGAAAAACAGTCAACAATGCATTCTTCAGTTTTTAAAGACCTTACATATTTAGCACCACATAAGGGCAATTTAATTGTAAAAAGTAAGGAGAAAGGCTGAAAATTTCACCATTTCTATTAATAGCAAACCAAAGGATTCTTTGGATTTTTTACGTTGCATAAAAATAAAACTTTCAGTTTTTTTCATTTAAAATAATTATGAATGTCTTTTTGTTACAAATGTGAACTTGTATGTTAAAAAATAGGTTATTCTCATTAGACGATTATATCCGACAGCTTTTAATATAATCTTATTATTCCCAATACAGAAGAAAAAAATTAAAATTTTCTCTACGAATTTTTAATTATCTTTGATCAAAACATGAAAATTTTTGGCTCTTCAACAAAAGAAAATTATACCTTAAATTAACGTTTTTTCGGATTTTCATAAGCAAAAAGGTATTATCTTTATTTGTGTTGGACTGCTAATACATTTAAAAAATTATAAGTGACACAATCGATGACGAAATCACCCCGGCGACGCGTATCATGGCGATAGTTTTCGCAATGAAGTGTAGGCAAAAGTAAAGCCTGAAAATGTTATTCAATAAATGATAATCATTGTTGTTACCTAAAAGGTAAAGACCTTCATTTTGCTACTTATTAAAATAATCATCAATTAAACAGTGATAATATGCTCACACCTCATAATAAGGCTTGAAAATATGCCCTTTTCATATTCACAGTAGAATTTAAAAAATATAGTGCTGTGGCTATTTGATGTAGATACACTTAAAAATTGTCAAGAATTTACTTCAAAATAATTTCGGGTGCGAATCGCTTTCGCGGCTTATATACCAATGTAAAAAGGAATTAAGATAACGTATACTGACTTAAATAACTGGCGTATTTTTAATCAAATTTTCAGGCAAATCCATTTAAAAAAAGGACGGGAATTAGGAATTGGACCTTTGGTTTTAATGAAATAATTCATGTCCAAGAAATTCGCATGATTTCTAAAATTAATTTGCTTGTCATACCCTATTTGGATTAATGCCATCTATTTTCTGTTTAACCCCTGCGTTTATTTACATCATTTAATTGATTCCTATCCTATTCGTGATTCTGCCATTATTAGTTTATAATGAAACTATTATTACTTTGCAATTATTTGAATTTTGCATTACTTTAAAATAGAGTAATAAAAAATATGCAGAACATTGCATTCATATAATAAACGTCAACGAAGTAGCTTTCAATATATAGGTAACTTTAAAACTGCCATTTCATTTATTTTTTTAAATTTGATGCGCCGTTTAAAATATTTATAGAATTCAATTCGTCACCAGGGTTAACTCCTTAGTGTTCAGTGCATATTTACTGTCGGTTGAAATATGACTAAGCATCCAGTGTGATTTATTAGTGTCTTAAACATGGCCGAATTTAGGGGACAGAGCCCATTCACTGCGAATTGTAAACAAAATAACATCAAGTTTTAGGGCCGTCATAAAAATTCCCAATAATTAGTCTTCGAATGTATTAAAATGCAAATTCAAGAGATAACAAGTGTTAATTGGCAAAAAACAAAAGACAATCAAGCAAATTGGGACGTCTTCTAATGTGTGCTGTGAAGCAAACACAATAAAATTCAGTTATAGTGGGCTTTTGACTTTTTGCATAAAAATGAATACATTCCAAGTCATTGGTTTTAATTTCCCAATATAAATATGATATGTTTTATCAATTGGAGCATTTTCTAAATCGAAAAATCATTTTGCATTTAACAATCGGATTATTTCGTTCTTAGGTCAAAGTGTTGCAATCGACTATTTCTAATATTTTTAGAATTCGTTTAAGAGTTTTGCACGCGCTCGGATTATTTTATTTTACATTTCTCAATAAAACCACAACCTAATTCATCTAGGATTTGCTCTCGTGAGTGCGGTGGGGGGGCTGAACTAGGATCAAAACGACGATAATAAGAGAATATTTTCCAATTTGAACCATCAATTCAAGCTTTGCACTAATTAATTCCATTAAAAAGCGCATGTTTTCATTTTATTTTGAATACCTATTAGGGTATAGCCTTGTTACTTCAAACAATTCAACTTGGTTAGGTCTATAGATTACTGCTAATTGGTCTACTCTATTATTGATCATGCTATTTCAATATTATTTTTTCATTGTTTCACATGTTAACAGATGTTATTATTTAGCATAGCGGTGCTTACCAAAATTTACTAAGGGCATATTTTTATAACATCTGATATTCTTAATTTAATTGAGCAGATGGCTAAGAACAAACATTATTAAAGGAGTTTTAAAATAAGATTTTATCGATCATCACGAGCTGATCGACCTAAATTTTGACTATTCACATAAAGCTTTTCAATGTCATTTAATAATTATTCCATTGTTAATTTTGTACATTCAATCAATTTGATCGAATCTGCTTTATAACTGTTTATCAGTGTCTTAGTACATAGGTATAAAAATAAAATACCTATCAATTTCACAATGACATGTTTTTTATAATACTGACACATCAAATATCAATAAATACTAAAACCCAAATTGTTCGGATCACCTAAAGATATTTAATTTGAAAACAGCGGAACCATAAAAAATTTTGAAAAAAAGTTAAATACGTTGAAATATTAACTTCCTGCTTGCCAATCATTTCATATTTCTAAATAAAATTTTAAATAATGCATTTCATGTTCAAACATACCTACAAATTGAGTTCTCTTTAGTGAAAGAGAATAATTCAGCTAAATAGAATGCCCTTCCTTTTTTCACAAGTAATTACAAATATATTGCCAAAATATATGATAAGACATCTTTCATAATTAATTACCTCCATTGAAGGGAATTTCAAAAAACAATAGCGCTAGCTGTTTTAATTTTTTAAACCTTACACGATTTTTTTAACCTCGACAGAAATGGCTATTTTCTAACAACGGAGAAAAAATTAAATTTGTATTTATTTTTAGATAATTAAACCTAACTAACTTTTTAATATTTAATTTAATATTAATTTATGTTGACTCATCTTAGCATTGTTTCTTTAATTATTAAAATATAATTATATTGTGAATA
>UZAE01012143.1:0-18905 GCA_900617975.1 Rodentolepis nana
ATATATATATATATAACAATTTATGCAAATTATTCAGATATGTTGTTTACCGATGCCATAACACTATTTCCTCGAATATCTTCATGTTCATTCTATATGCATATCCCCAAGTTGATTAGGCGATTTCTACTAAGTTTATTCGACCAGGGCTGAAATATAGTTAATCGATTTGCCAAAGTTGTCCTTCGTAAATCAACCAACTAAAAGGCTCTTTGTCAATCACACGAGGAACTCAACACAACTGGCAATAGTATGCGGAATTAAAAGCGGAGGTTATTTGCTTTTCATCTACAACTGAAGGTCTTTTTCAATACCTGCCTAGATCATAATCAGTTCCATTTTTGTTTATCAAATAGCATACTATTTCAAACCTAGATTATTTGCTAGAATGCCCATATCTTAGTGAACAAGAGGATTTCATTTTGACAGCCAGCCATTAAGTTACCTTGATTGTTCAGTATTTGTGAGGGAGGAAGCCCTGGCGTCTGTAGATAAAGTGGGAGGAGGGGGGACGGAAGCTGATGGCTGTCCTCATTTCGCATGTTCTGATCGCTTAATTCTTACTTACTTTAGAGGAAGCTCTTGCTTTGGCGAAAAAACTAGCTAGTGACGCTGAAAAACCCCCAGGTGAGTTACGGTTTAGCTTTACTTTTATTCTATCTAATAATTTAAACAAAGAAGTCTCACAATTTGCTAACTCATGCCATAACACAAATATACCTCGGGCTTCTTCATGCAGAAGTGATACACACATATCCCGAGTTGACTAAACGATTTCCACTTCGTTTAATCGACGAGAGCTGTAGAGCTCGTACAGCAATTAATTGAATGGATATTTGAGTAGCACACAAAGAACTCTCTCTGATTGGCGAAGATGAGTTTCTTTTCTTCTTCTTCTTCAACTAAAGGTCTTTGTGCATAGCCTGATTAGATCATAAGGTGTCCTAATCTTTCTAAGTAGTATACTAATGCATATCAAACATTTTCTGCTAGTTCTTCCACATCTCAGTGTATATAAGGTTGCCATTTTGACAATGAGCCACTAAGTCACCTTGAGAGTTTAGTATTTGCGATAGTGGAATCAATTCCGGCTGTTAATCTAACTGTAGATTATACTGGTTGAGGAGTGACTTGATGTCTGTCTACAAGTTTTTTTTTAAATTGGCCTTTTGTGTGTTCTCACCGTCAACTCCATATTTGTTTAGAAACCGCCGTCGCAAAGGCAAAACGAGTAATAAGTGGGGGTTATAAAAACTCAAGTGAGTATTTTATCATTTATTGAATTTATGAATATATATATATATATATATATATATATATATTATATAACAAATTAACCAAATGAATCTCATGCTTTGCTAACCGATGCCATGACACTAAATTCCTTCATGGTAAAGCCATATACATATCCCCCCGAGTGGAACTAATCGAATTCCACTTAGTTTAATCGACCAGGGCTGGAAATGCCGTTGATTATGAATTGCCACAGATGCGGTTCGTGCACCAATTGACTGAAAAAATATTTGTCCATCACACGAGGAACCCAGCACAACAGGTGATAGTAAGAAAAATCACAGGTGAAGATTAGTTGCTTGTCTTCTACTGCTGAAGGCCTTGGTGCTATGCCTGTGTTCCAGTTTTATCAGAAAGCATACCAATTTTTACCTCCAAAAGGATGTCATTTTGACAGTGTGTCAATAAGTTAACATGATAGTTTAGTATTTTGCGAGAGTGGAACCTGTGGCGGCTGTTAATGGGAATGCAGATTTGCTTTGGTCAAGGAGTAGGTTGATGGCTGTCTACAAACAGTTTTTACGTTATCCTTTGGCATGTTCTGATTGTCTAATCCATATTTGAATTAGAAAAAGCTGTCGAGTTTGTGAAAAAAGAAATTGGTCCCCATGATCACGGAGAAGGTGAGTTTTACTATTTATCTACTGCTTAATGACTAAAACAATAGTATCTCATGCCTTACTAACGAATTCCATGTTACTGATTCCCCGAGTATCGCCATTTTGAAACGATATATGCATTTCAGCGTCTTAAATAAATAATTTCAACCTAGTTTAATCCACCAGGGCAGGTAAATATAGTTAATCCAGTTGTCTCAGTTACTTAAAGTGTATTTGCATACCACACAAAGAACTCATCCCTAATCGATGAGAGTGGTCGAAACTACTAGCAAAACTGGTCCATTTTCTTTTTCTTCTTCTTCTTCTTCCTCAGCTAAATGTCTTTGTGCTCTCTCTCTCTCTCTGCTTAGGCCATAATGTGCCATAATTTTAAACTCTCTGGGGGTCCCCTTCTAATTAGATTTACTGTGTAGGTAATGGACAAAGTGAATTAAGGAATTGTTACATTCAAGCGCACATCTTCTTAATATACTGTCTCAATTCAGCATGTTAGAAGGAGCTAAGAATTGTGTTCTACTTTTATTAAGGAGTATACAAATTCACCTCTTAACGTTCCTGCTAGGTTTATGCAATAGTAGTTTTTGGTTTCAAATTAAAAAAAATAATTTTAATTTATATAACACCATTAGTTGTTACTTTCTGCAATTGTCTTTATAAACTCAATTAGAATACTCTCATTTCCCATATTTTAACTTGGTCGAATTAATATTCTGAACAAATTATTGACCTATAATTTTTCTCACTTTAATGATATTTTAACCAGCTGAACCTGTAAAGGAGTACGATCGAACTCCAGCAGATACGGCTGGCCCCACGAGTGAGTTTGTGTCTGGAAATGCAAATTTCCATTCCTAGATTGTAGAGCTTAATACCTCTGCGTTTTTTATTCATAAAGATGGTACACCTCGGAATGGCGTCCGATTTGGGAGAAATGAAATCATCGATCCAGAAACAAATCAGCCCGTGGAGAGATTCAACGGTTGTAAGTGTTTAATTTCCACGAAATAGCTCCAAAGGGGACCAAACGGTGGTAATTTAATTGATTTATTATTTCTCTCAAAGATGATGATGAATCTGGAGGTGACTACAATCCTCCACAGAGGTATACAGAATTGCCAGAAAGGGACTATTATAATGAACCTCAGCGTACAGGCAAGTGAACCCACTTCCCGCCTCGATATGCGTCAATAGAATTAGGAATTAATTTGTATTCAACATTTCTAGGAGTTATGGACACGGACTATAAACCTTTCCCTGACGAAAATGATTACAACTTTGAAAATGATGCACTGAGTAATTTCTTTAAGGATAATATTATATCTAATACAACTTTCAAAGTTGATAGTTTTCGATTTTGCTCTCGCTTTTAGACCAAAGACCCACAAATGATTCTGGTGGCAATCAAGTTGGTTGGTGTAAGTATTTGAATGTTCAAATCTTGAAGGATTAAAAAATGTCACAATAGACATAGGGATTTTTAACAGTTACTTCAACGTTATCAACGTTTTTAAGTAAATAGAAACGTTTTTATTACGCACTGATTAAGGCGCCCACTAAATATTCATTGATTGCTTGAATTTCATTCAGACTCAGTGGGAGAAGAAATAGGTATTTCTTATGGTGCTTTAATAAATTAACAGAGACACTCTTTGTAGAACTAGTAATCATTCTTATGCATATGAAAATGGTAGGCTGAGCCAGACTAACTGTCAAGGTTTCAAGACTGGCAACGAATAACATCTTGATAACGGAGGAAATCGATTTAAACATTAACGATAATAAAGGTCATCTAAGTGTGGAAGCAGATCCTATGTCCTTGATCTATGTCTGGTGGTGCTGGTATAAGTTTTCTTTTGGGAACTGGTAAATAATCTTGATAGGTGAATGGGCTCGAAGTTGGGCGAATTCGTGAACATAATGACAAATGTACTTAAATGGAATTTATTAAAATTGGTCCGTAAATTATTTTGCAACATAGAATAAAATATTTATTTATTTCAAATGGCAGGTGTTTTGAATAGTTATCATTAGCCCTTTAGCTGACTTCGGGCTTCACAGAGGGAAGGAACGTCAAAGTAACAAAAGTCGAGGTCGGGGGAGGGAAGACAAGAGCGTTTCAAAGATGTAAAAGAGACAGACACAAAGGCAGAGGAAAGGTAAGATGAGTACTGTGAAAGTGGTAGACTATGACATACAGTGGGGTGATGGTAGTTTGAAGTGAAAAGTCAACTGCCGGTTAATAGACTTTTTTGTCGTATGAGTTTACGTTGCCCAGGGTGCACCACGTGGAGGTAACAATATAGAGTAAATTATTAATCATCCAAATAATATACACCCAAAAATTTAATTTTACCTTGAATGTGTTCCATTTTTTAGATCCCAGAAACGGAAGATTTGATAAAGGAGATGAGAAGGACAATAGTAAGATAAATTTTTCATTGAATTTATTGCTCCCTCCCTCCTAATTTAACTTCACGAAAGTGATATTTATTGGTTAGTGATTTTGAGAAATTTTGAAGGGTGTCATTAGGCTCACTCTGAGGAAATATTTGCATTATTGGGTGTTGATTCAGAATTATGTGAAATCCAATTGGTCATTGGATCGTATTTATGTATGAGAAATGGTACTCTTAGGCTAGGAAAAGTGAGGCAGACACAACTATTAGCACTACAAGTGTCAAGCATAAGCATAAAAAAACAAAATAATTGAAAAAAATTTAACTTGATTTAGATCGTTACTACGAACGTCAAGACAATGACTACGGTTATCGAGAATGGCACAAGGATGAAAACGACTTTAGACCACCCGACTTGAAGGTTCGCTGTTATAAACAGGAAAGTAAGTGACTTTTCCCTCCTTAAATCTCCTTCAAAATTAAACCTAGGTGTTCTGTTCTTTAAACATTTAAAATATCAGTGGAAAGCACTTCAAAAATATCGAAAAAATGTATTGTTTGGTTTGCAATTCATTCACAGTAGACTGAGGGTGTGAGGAAGTAGCTTTTATAGTGACCACTGGGATCGTTTTGAAGACATCGGTCAAGGTTTTATTATCCCAATATTCACCAGCCAAGGGAGCTATTGAAAGCACCTTTCCCAATAAAAATTGGAAGTTACGACTAGCAACGAAAAAGGGTCAGGAAGATGGAATGAAAGTATGTAGGGGGGGGGGGGACATGCAGTAGATTAGAAGCGCCATGAATCACGCCTAAATTAAAGTTTCTTTTCCCTAGCACCAAGCATTGATGAAAATAAACTGAATCAACTCATCGATCTCATAAATGAAATGCCAAGTATGTTAACTAGATTTTCAGATTTTTGTTTTGTTCAATGAACAAACCGTGTATTAACTTGCATTTTTTAAAAAAAACAGAATACCGTGACAAGACTAGGGAAGGCAAAGTTCAAATGCAACCACAACGAGGTCGACCGAAGGAATATTCGAGTGGTCGATGGGAGTCGTGTAAAGGAGACGACGGAGACAACCAATCAAACAACAGTGTTCGCTTGAATGGTAAGAAGGGGAAACCAATCATTCCTCACATATATTAGTCAATAAAATAAGTAATTTAATTATGACTTTTCCATGTCATTAAAGGAAGCACTAGGAAGAAATTTAATTGGCCCAAGCTCCGCAAATCAAAGGCTCAAGCTGACTACCAGCAGGAAATCGATCGAGATATGAACGAAAACTTGGAAGTCAGCAACCGCTGCCGAGAGGACATGGACATAGGGCCTTCCATGGTACCTCGAGCGAGATGCAACAGTGGTGGAAATCATTACAGTCCACGTAGAAGTTGTTCCAGAGGTGATACTCCGGGAATCGGTATAAGTTCTAAATCATCATTTCAATCAAGCCGTTTATGAAACTCTTGGTATATCTGTCGAGGAAGTATATAGTAGCCCAGAAGGGAGATAAAATTTGTAGCGCTAATATCAATTAGAGTAACTGAGTGATTTACTTGAAGTGAGCAATCTTAAGGATCTTACCTGGTAACACATAATAAGTGTTATTATCAAGTGTGTTCCTTCTTAAGATTATTGAACAATCAGATGGGTCTTGGAGGGTAAAATATCTTAGCAGTTGGAAGATAATTTGTTTAATCACACTAACATATAAATCGTTAATCCCTAAATTATAAAGAATACAAATTTGTTAAAGGCACTAGATGTTACTAATTACACAATTCGGAAAACCTATATCAACAAATCCCAAATAAATAAAAATATTATCATATCAAATGGCAGGGGTTTTGATAGTTATAAGGCTTCACAGAGGGGAAGGAACATCAAAGTGGAAAGAGGTTGAGAGGGGAGGGGGAGGGGGGAAGAAGAGCGTTTCAAAGATTAAAATGTGACAGACAGACAAAAAGACAGAGAAAAGGCTGAATGAGTACTATGGAAGGGGTCGAATATGACCTACCGTTGGGTCATGGTTGTTTGAAGTGAGAAGTCAACTGCCGGTTAATAGACCTTTTTGTCGTATGAGTATGCGTTGCCCAGGGCGCACCACGTGGAGGTAAGTCTATAGCAAACCGCATAACTTCAAATAGAGAATTTTTTTATTTATTTCATAATACGCGTTAAAGTCAAAAATATCTTACCTCGAGTAAAGGATTCAGAGAAATGAGTCAAAATTCTGAAGAAAAGTGCTCATTTGTTAAAGTTAAACATTTAGAATATTTGTCTAATTGAATTTGTATCTTCTTTGATTTTAGAAAATGTACCTTCAAGTGAGTTGTTCATGAGTTACTATGAGAAGCATAGCTTTAGTGAATTTAAAATAAAGCATTGTGTTCTACTTTACTTATAGAATCCGAATGTTGTCTTAGCAAATTTTGCAGAAAGTCTTGCAAAGGTGGGTTCAGTCACTTTAGTGATGATATTCAAACCTTCGGATCTTTTGCCTGATTGGTTGTTTGTTGACACGTCATATTCATATTTTCAGGATCAAGTTGCTGTTGTAATAATTCTAGTAAGTAAATTGTCCTTACACTTTTGAGTAAAAATCTATCGATTTCTAACTAATTATATGGAAATTTTATTGATTTGAAAATATTGATTTAAGGACATTTCATATAAATATAGCTAAAATCGGCAAACTAAAATTTGAAAATGTCAAATGTTCATCAAAATTTTCCAAACTGTCAGCTAATTTGCTTTTTTCGTTTTCCATTAAGTATAATTTAGTAAATATTATAAATATTACTACAAATTTACTCTATTTTGTCATCTGTAGAAACTCAAGGAGACTGTGACTACGATGAACGATTCAATGCTGGGATGAACGAAGGCTATAATGAGAGATGCCCCCGTCGTCGTAGATTCAGTGAAAATTACGAGGACTATTACGATGACGACTATAAGGACGGAATGAACGAAGGTTACAAGAGTAGAAATGGCATGAATTTCAACAATGAAATGCGTGGAACTCAAAGGGATCCCAACTTTGAAATGAATGGAAGGATGAACAACGAAATGGATACTGGGATGCAAGGAGACCCTAATGAGGAGAAAAGCAGCAGACAACCTGAAAATCAAAACGATACGGATAGTGTTTGCAACCTAGATGCCCTCAATGGCCTCTGTGCCAGCTTAAATGCTCTTAATGGAGCCCTTGGTGGTTTGAGTGGCACCCTTGGTAAAGGTAGCTCTAACGTTGGAGCAGGAATGACAGGCAATATGGGAATGACTGGAGGAATCAATGGAATGACCATGGGAGTTAATATGCAAAATGGTGGTGGTATTATGAACCCAAGAGGGAGAATGAACTTGGGTGGCCAAAATGCCATCAATGACCCTCTAATTAGTGGAGCAAATGCCAACTACGGTGTTCAGGGAGGTTTCAGCGGTCCACAAAGACTAAATGACAACTTAAGCGGAAGCATGCTTAGTTTATTAAATTCTCAAGGAGGTAAGTGGTTTTGTTAATGTGTCAACTAAATTATGTTTAGGTAATTCCAACTTTGGTGTCAATTATCCCGGTCAACCTAACTGGCCATTCGGAAATAATCGATCGAATTCGTTGCCTCCAGGAGGATATCGTGGAGGTGTGGGCTCGAACTTGAATATACCTGGAATGAATGATTTTGACTATGAGATTCAGTACATTGAACGTAAGCCTCATTATCAACATTATTATATGCATCCCGATCATGGACGATAACGACGTATGTTTGTCTTACAGCCGACATGAAGGAGTACAACCGCAAGGTGAAAGAGGCTAAAGAGAAAGCAGAAAGAAAGAGACAGGAACTAATCCGTCAGCGTGATGAAGAAGTTGCCAAAAAACGTGCAGAGTTGGAGAAGAAAATCGAAGAGGAATATGAGAGGAAAAAGGCGGAAGCTGAACGGCAACGAGAGGCTCAGATTAAAAAGAGGATGTCTGGTGTGTTTCATGATCAACTATTCGCATTCAAATTAAGTCAACTTGTTTAAAAAATTGCTTTTTTGTTTTGCAGAGATTCAAGGCGAACTCAAGAAACAGGAGCATGATCTCATGCAACAATTTTGTAAGAGTTGCAATTATCGATTTTTCATTTGTTTAAACTCACCTACCCCTAATACATATGCATTTAAATTAGGCAAAAATTTAAAAACTGTAAGAGATGCTGAGGCGGAAAGACGCAGGAAATATGAGCTCGGTATGGCTTTTGAACGAACTATTCAATACGTGAGATAGCAAATGAATTGATAGTGATCTCTTTTGTTTCTAGCTTTTGCTGAGACCAATCAAAGAAGTGAAACGCTAAAACAACAATTAGGTAAATTTGGCATGGGTTACATAAAATGCATAAACCGTTCGTTTGTTTATCAATGTTAAACGCCTAATTCTTTAGCAATGGCACGACAGCAAATGCAGGAATTGGAAATGCTTAAATTCCAACTTCATAGGCAAGGTAAACGCGGTTAAAGTATCGATTTTTTGTATGCAGCTGATCTTAAACGAATCTTTCAGTAGACCGTTAGATTGTAATTTAATCAAAGATTCATTACAGACTTCCATACTATTCTTTAGAGGCTGAAAGGAGACAACAACTGGACATGTTGTGTAAGTTCCTGTCTAGGCGAACAATTTTTAACTTTATTAAAAGATATAAATATTGGGAGCAATTTCTAGCCAAACAGATTCAATTCGCAACGCAAGTTCCATCCTACCAAAGTGATACCACTATGGAGAAGAACTTGTTGGCTGATTTTAGCCAGAAGATGCGTGCTCTTAAAACACAGGAGCAGAAACTCAAGGAATCCGTTGGTAAGGAGCCTGAAATATCGATTTTTCGGATATTATTCAAAATTCAAGTGACATTCATATAATTTTATGCAACCTCATGTTTCCTCAATTTTCCAGCCAATGTTCCCATGCCCCATGTTGAGAAGCGTACGTTAAATGCAAAACTGTAAACCTTGTTTAAATGTTATTAGATTTTATGTAAAATATTTTCTCATTCTAGCACAAATGCCGCAAATACCCATTCGTAAGTTAGGTTTATCAGACAAAAAATATAGACAAATAACTGCAACTAATTAATTCAGTCATCTAACTATATGATGTATTCTTTTATTTAATGTTGCGAAATTACATTTTTTCAGCGGATATTCCGGAAGTCGTTCCAGGTATTTTGGCAAAATAAATTTTAATTAATTGATAACAGTATTTTCTTATTTAATGCTAATGAATTTCAAAATTATTTTCAGAGCATGTTCCAAAGCCTGAGCGCATAGAAGTTAGAGTTCGTAAGTTTTCACCATAATGACTTAATATGCAAACGTTTTAAGGTTATGACCATTAATTGTGTATTATTTTAACTAATAGCGAAGCCAAAGCGTGAGTTACATTGATTAGTACTAACGTGCTTGCATTTACGCCTCAGATAAATACGCCATACTGATATACTAATTATAGCCATTTCAGCAGCACCTCAACCGGAAGTTATGCAGCCATATCTTACAGCACCAACAGCACCAGCAGCACCTATTCAGCAACAGTACTCACAAGTCATGCCATCATATCAAACGCCTTGTCTTCCAGCTCCACAGCAAATGCAATCCTATTGTGCACGTGAGTTGATCAACTACTTGTAACTGAATTAAGTAGAAACTACTTTCTTTAAGTCGAAATTCGATCTCTTTCAGCGGCCATGCCAATGATGCCAATGCAAATGATGGGTTGTTACGCTCCATACACCCCATGCTCTGCATGCTGCATGCCAAAGAGGACAGATATGACTTCTATGCCTATTTGTCCTGGACCAAACGTTCGACAAAGTCAATGCTGTCCTCGTTAGTTTAATCTTCCATTTTGAGCAAAATAATTTCCTTAGTGAACGCGTCTATGCTATTCTCAATCATTAGTAATTAGTTTAGCTGACTCTTTATATTCTTTTAGAGCAATCATGTTGTGGCGGAAATTCTCAAGGTAAGTAGCTATATCTATAATAATTTGGCCTCTCTAAAGTTGATCCTTGTCGACCTTCAGATCCACCATGTCAGAACGAGAAAGTAGCTTGTGAGTAACACTTCTAGTTCTATAAGGTATCAATAATTCGATACGCTACATCACATTATTTTCTATTTGACAGGCACAGATTATAAACCTCCTAAAAGAGAATGTAAGTTAACGAGAAAACTAATGATTGTAAGACCAAAATAACAGCTATTTAAACGAATATTTCCCATTGGTAGGTATTCTATCAAAATGTTGCCGCCCATGTAAGCATAAATTTTATTGCATTTAAACAAGTAGATGAGAATTTCTGAACTAAAATAATAATTACTGCCTTGTAGGTGGAATTCGTAAGATTTTCTGCTCTGTGCATTAGACATCATTTTCTAGAATAATGGGATTCTAAATGATTGCATTACACTCACTCTAACACTATAATTATCACTTGAAAGGAAATCTTACAATCCTATTTTATGAAACAGGCCCACCCTCAGAGTGCTGCATGAAAGCACCAAAAGACGATTGCGTGTCAGAAGATGAAATTTATGAACTAAAATCAGCAGGTGAGACATTACAATTGAAGTTGAACGAACTAGTTCTTACCCAAGATCACCAACTAAATTTAATCATAGAAAAGCATGGGAAAGCCCAGGGAGAATTGAAATTGCCCTAGTGATGGATGATAGGGGGCGAGGAGTTGGATAAATGCAACAAATCGTGCTCAAGGGATAAAAAAGTCAACTTTACTTGAAGTCTAGGAACGAAATCGACTGCTTCGAGTGCCGAAAATTATCATTGGGCAAATTTCATTGGCTAATTTGAAGAGGTTTATTTGTCCATGATACTTCAAAATTATTCACAGGATAATTAGGCTAATTGGTCAGTGTTTCGAATTATGGTTGTTAATCTATTTCTTTAAGCTGCTGGCTTGAAAGTTGTTAATCTAACAGATCTCGTATGATCATATTCGAATTGAACTATAATGATACTAGTTTCCTGTAAGTACATGTAAGGACATGCTTATTTGGGTGAGGTCTTTTACTGGTAGATGAACTACATGGTCGAGACCAACCCAACAATGGAATGACAGGGGAAATAAAGTTGATGCATTGTGTTACGTGCTAAATCCCCCCCCCTCCCCTCCCAACTGATAAAGTAAATCAAAGATGTTTTTTCGTATTATTTTAGACTCAACTGAGTGCGATAATGACTGTGGAGCGTGTGAGTCTGAGGAAGAATGCAGCACCGTTGACTGCAGCTGTAAGTCAATGACCACTGATTGCTATGGAGACTATTCGTAACATTCTGACAATATTTAGTTCAACATAGATCGATTTTGTCCTTCCTATCTTAAGGCAGAAGGTGGAGGACTAACAAACTAGGCATGAAGAGCCTGACTAAATTTTTGCTTTCATGCAGTAAGAGTTTTACCAACGTAAAGAGGGGTGGGGTTTGAGATGGATCATAGAGCAGGTGTCAGTTTTGATATCCATTTTCGACTAATTGTGTCAATTATTGGATTAAAATTTTAAATGATGGCTATGAAAAAGGCACGAAACTGGAAAAATACTGTGCCAATGGTGACGTCAAATACAGAATGAAGGGACGGAGAATAATCGAGTTGAATATCATCTCATTTAAACCGTGGGATATTCGGTCAAATAAGAATGCAGAATATTTCCATGAAACCGATTATTTAATTTATTTGCTATTTCTTGCATGCTTGTTATCGATTTATTGTTGTCAATTATAAATTCGCCCCCCCCTATTTTAAATAAAACTATTATTTTTTTTGAAAATGCCTTTAGGTCCCACCTATGAGTGTACAGAAGAGAAGTCATGTGAAGATCCAGTTCCGGAATGTGCACCAGCTAGCTCATGTGAAACATTGAAAAATCCAGATCCCGAATGCCCTGCAGTTAATGAAACCATAAGTAAATTTTGTCATGAAAATGACCACTTAAATAATTTAATTTCTTAAAATGTCTTCTCCTTTTTAAATTAAAATTAAATTGTTTTTCTGCTTTTCTTTAAATTAGACGCGGTGGACGAATGCCCGGATAATTATGTTCGCGGTACGTTATTTAAAATAAAAACTCCTTTTTCTTAGTAACGCTTCACACTATTTTAAAAAATATTCTCCAAAATTTTTAGGATGCTGTGGTTAGAGAAAAATATTCAGAATGAACAATGATACAATGATCAATTAATTGTGGTCTGGATAAAACACAATCAATATATCTGACAGAACTTCTTTAAATAGTAATTATGATTGGATTAAATAAATCGATTTCGGCCTTTTAAATTTTTTTAATGTTTTACTATAAAGTTATGACGCTTGAATGAAAGTTCTGTTTTAGTGAAGATCATTATACTCAAAACCCTTCCTAGAGCAAATGGAATTCCCCAGAAATAATTATATACAGCATAATATTATATGATATGGTAATAAGGACTAAAGATTGTCATAAAAATTGATTTATTTATAACAAATGCCAGGCTTTACTAGAGTTATCACTAGCTCTTTAGTTGACTTCGGCATTCACCGAGAGGAGGATAATCTAAGTCAAAAAAGTTGAGGATGAAGGGGAACAGAAGAGTGATTCTCAGATGTAAAAGGTGAAGAAACAAAAGTAGAGAAGGTAAGGTGAGTACTGTGAAATGGTCGTATGTGACATGCAGGCGGGTCATAGTAGTTTGAAATGAGAAGTCGACTGCCGGTTTACAGATTTTTTTGCCGTGTGAGTATGTTTTATCCTAGGTGCACCACGCGGAGGTAAGTCTATCGGGCATCCCTTGTCATAAAATATTTCAAATGCAATATAGTCACAAAGCTACAGATTTCCTCTTCGGAGTAAAGGGAACTCTGCCCTCATATTCTGAGATAATTGGGGGAAGGGGGCATTGGTGTGTAACAACTTATAATAACGAAATCTTGTGTTCAATTTCGTTTTAACAATTTCAAAAACCATGAGCCATTTATGATTGCATGGAGAAGAGGAGTAAGCTTTCAAATAGTACGATATTTTTTGGGTGATGATAGAGTCAATCATGGTGATTGGTTGATGACATTAATTTGCTTTGGAGAATATACCTATTATTCACAGCCTAAGCCAAAGAAACAAATTTTTGTAGGTAATTGAGTTTAGCTTACGCGAGGCCATTTATAAAAACATGTATTTTCCAATAAATTGAAAATTGAAAGAGGCGTATTTGAATCCCCTCATGTTATATTAACTGTGGACAGTGGCCAAAAAAATAAGTAGACTTGTAGAAAATATCCGTAAATACTACTGGAACGCATGCCGAAATCGTACATTTCGTAGATGAGTATCCACCTTCATTAATTAAAGTCACATTCAAAATTATTTTGGATATTCAAATTTAGTCTGCATTAATTATTTAATGCTCGAATAATTTTTTTTTCGAAAATGCACCCGACCTGCACTTACGCGTGTCTCACAGCAGATTGATGCCATCGACGTGTTGAGTTTTGGTGGTGTATCAGGCGAAGGCTCTAGACAAGTATTGAGCATGTTTCAAACGACGATATCACCTTCTGTTAGGAGTCTAGTACCAATGGAGCTAATTTGGAAGACGAACCGTACGGTGCTAAGGGCGTTAAAGGGTTAAGAATTTCTCTTCCACACACTACACAATAAGTATTTGTCTTCATTTACAATGGCAAGGTGATGCCTCTATGACCATACCATTTCCAGACAGTCGTCATTCAGTGACCTCCTTTCTCCCATACCTTTCTTACTCTCTTGAAGTCTCATCCTATCTTAATCAATGCATTTTGGTTTTCGCAGTTCTTGGTGCTCCACTTTGAAAACCGCCATATGTTGATATAAGTTGCTAGCCGTTACGCGCGGCACCTAAATTGGTGACCTTGGTTCATGCCACTCAATCCAAGCAGTGACCTTGTGAGCTTACACCCATCTGTGCAATTATGATGCAATATTCTTCTATCATGATGACTTCCTCCCTATGTTCGTGGCAATATTACCTAACCCATGGATTGAGGATAGAGTCACATGCTTGCCCGTCCCGCATTCAACGAATTATACACTCGATCAAAGATCCTGGAAAACTAATTGATCATTATTTTAGAAAAGGTTCCTCCATTCCATCAACATTTGGTGTGAAATTTCTTTTTTGACCTTAATGATATAATAGCCCTACTTGTCAACAAGCAGGTGGCATGTTTAGTCAGGGCAGATCATAAAACTGAATAGAGAAGTCGATTTTTAACGTTTTTAGAGTTTTCGCATATGAATTAACAGAACCAATCTCGATCATGAGCACATTTCTAGTAATTAACGCATAATTGCAGGTGACTAAAACTTAGATAAGAAATACTGCTTGTGCAAATCTTCTTTAGTTTGAAGTCCCTGGCAGGGATTTAAGGCAAAAATCTATTGAACTGCGTGTGAAATTTTATCAGTAATGGGACATTTTCACCATTAATTTAAAAAATGACCTAACTACACTTGAGTGGTATTCAATCTCACTGATAAATTTGCCTAGCGCCAACGTCTGCTTTCATCAATTCTAGACTGTATGGATGGTTAGCACTATTGAAAAATAATTCGGTATTTGAGTACTTAACATCCACAGGAGAGGAGTGCGCAATAGACCTACCTCCACGTGGTGCACCATAGGCAACGTATACTCATATGGCCAAAAAAGTCAATTATTTGGAAGTTGACTCAAACTACCAACACCCGTCTGTACGTCATATTTGACTAATTTCACAGTACTCACCTCACCTTTCATCTACCTTTGTGTCTGTCTCTTTTTCATCTTTAAAACACTCTTCTACCCCCTCCCCACTCTCGAATTTTTTATTTTGATGTTCCTTCCCCTCTGTGAAGTCCAAAGTCAGCTATAGGGCTAATGATAACTATCAAAATGCCTACCATTTGACATAAATAAATAAATATCCACAGAAGAATAAGGTCAAGGTATTCTGTTCTCCGTGGTAGTCAAGTGAAATGGTAACTAATATCATTTGAGGGGTAACAAAATTTAGGTGATTTCTTGAACTTCAGAAATGGTACAAGAGTTTGCGTATTGTTTGGTCCATTTAATAAAGTTGAGAGGACCTTAAGTATAAAAAAAGCTTTCCCGTAATGCGGCATTATGAACTTTCATGCAACCTAGCCATCATGTGTGTGGTGTCAACAACTAGTAATTGTCAACGGTAATAGGCTCTGGTTATTTCTATGTTACTCGGATAATCATTTTATCAAATGAAATTCAGTAATACTGTCCTACTGAAGGAGGTGTAGGATACAGTTTCACGGTCGGAAGGAGATTGGTGTGAATATTGCTCGGGATGCGTAAAATTAAAGAAATGAGGTTTGAATATAACATTTGACAAGTTGTCATAAAATGGTAGCATGGATTCTCATTGGAAGTGGACTCAATGGAACAATCTGTCTTTAATTCCAACGGAAAAGTGGAAGATGTTTTCATGAGATTAGCATTTTATTTCTTTTTATTTTGACCTAATTTGTGTCTCAACTCAGTCGAATATTTTAGTACTCAGAATCTAATTTAGAAGTGACTATTCTTCACTTATCTAAAGGATTTTCATTTGATATTTGGTAAACGGGTATCTGAAATCGTACAGCACAGTTAGGCTAGTAAAATCGTCCACTCTATGGTCTAAAAGATTGTGCTACAATTAAAACAAGTATTCTGCCTTCTTTTAATGTTCCAGTTCAATAAAATTACGATAGTGAGCATAAATAAGAGTTTACCTACTTACCTCACCCTTCAACGCTCTTAGCACCGTACGTTTCGTCTTCCAAATAAGCTTCATTAGTACTAGACTTCTATCAGAAGGCGTTATTGCCGCTTGAAACATGTTCAATACGTGTCAATAGCCTTCGCCTGATGCCACCAAAACTCATCACGTCGGCGGCATCAGTCTGCTATGAGACACGCGTGAGTGCGGTTGGGTATATTTTTCAAAATTAATTCGGATGTTAAAGGGTTAAGCGTCAATAACTTTGCTCAATGTGATCTTATTCCATCGAGTAACATATATATATATATAGCAAATTTAAACTGCTAGCGTTATGGGTTTACGCTCCTCTATGCCAAAATGGTTAATCAAAATTGAAAACTTCGCTTTCGAATCTTCTTCCAACGGACCCTAGAAAGGGCAGATTCTGCAACGCCACTCTCCATCCCATGGACAGTTAAAATGAAAGTCAAATCTTAACATTCTAATTCTTGACTAACCGATCGATTTCGGGGAGCTCAGTAAAGATTTTGTATGTGCTCAAGATTCAAATTAATTTCGATTGCAATATTATGCTCAATCTTTTACACAAAGTTAATATCAACAGGAAGGGATTGGTCAATTTAAACAACATTTTTCAAAGGTCATTTTCCTCCATAAAGAAAAAAACAAGAATACAATGCGATAAGTATCATTTTTTAACAGCTTTGAAAGGAAATTTTATGTTATTATTGTTATTGTTTGAGATTTTGTGCATTGTTCATTAGCACAATTATTGTTCATTGTATCAGGAATTGAACAAATTGATTAATTGTCTTCTAAAATGTTAAAAAATTGATTTTACTAAAATTATGAAGGATTGCAAATAGAAGATTGTTTCATTTCACTAACCATTTAGAGCAACCATCAGTCCTTCCTAATCGTCGCATTCTAAGTGAGTAAAATGAAAGAAATTATTTAATGAGAAAATATGGAGAGGAAAGGCTATTAAAATACAGGCTAATTTGGCCTACTTTTAAAGGACAGTAATCTTGAAGCCGAAGATTGCGGTCTTTTGATTGGTTTATCGTCACAAGTCTTCTTTTTTTCGCACTTTTTCTTCTCTTCGCACTTTGGTGGTTCCTCACAAGCCTGGTCATTTGCGCCACCAGTGCCTAAAATTAAATTTAAAGTTTAAGCATTCTTACAATTTATTGTCTTGTTTTACAACAGTAAACTGATGAAGGTTATGAAGAGAGGGATAAGGACATTTTCATACAATAAATCGGTAAGTATTATATTTAAAGTAGAAACATACAGACACAGCAGTTGGATGTCCTGCAACAACTGGGACCGCCTCCGCACGAAGGCGCACAAGCCGGTGCACATGCCGGGGCACATGCAGGCTTACAGCAGCCACTTGGTGCACAGCATGATCCTGTCGCTGAAACATTTGCCAAGATTTAAGTCAGTATCAATCAATATGATTAGGTGGGGTGGGATGTGGTGGGGGGGGGGGAGGTAAGGTAGTGCAATCGAAATGGTGACTGAATTCAAAGAAGGGATTCAAGAAGTCTTTTTATCACTTCTTTTTATTGCGAAGACAGAAACTATATCCACCATGATCGAATACAAATCTCCCTGATTGAATTCTCAATCAAAGTAGCACTAACTTTTTCTGAATTTGGCTTAGCCTGGATTATAATTATTAATAGGGCAAACGGTAGTTGGTGGCTATTTTCATTTCTTAAAAGATGTAACAAAGGGTGTCGGGAATAAGGTTCCTAGTTAGATAAAATCGTGAAAAAAGTCGTCTATATCAAACGTGATCTAATGTCAACAACCACTGATTTGAAATCTTTTGTCGTGAAATGTGGCGTTAAAACAGTAATAGAATAAGTTATCAATGAGCCACGAGGAATTCCTAAGTTGTCGAAAGAATTTTGAGAAAGTTGCCATCTATATACAACCAAGTATAATGATGTTGACACATTTCAGATTTTTGTACGATCAAATACTTACCAGGTTTGGCGCAGGAATCCGATGATTTGCCTGGTTAAAGTAGAAGAAAATAATTAAATTCATTAAGCAGTCATCTAAATTTCCCACAAACAGAAAATTATCGCCTCACGTTTGTAGCATTTTGTTAGAGGACCTAAAATGACAAAAAAACGAGGGATTAAAATGAAATGATGCATTGTTGTTTAAAGCCACAATGAATTTATCAATACTCACATCCAGACGATGCTAAAATAGCGAAAGAAGATCATGGTAACATATGATGATGCGATAAGGCTTATATAGAAGTGAAGCGGATATCTTTCCACTTACGTTTACAACATCCACTTCCACTGGAACAGCCAGATCTACTCGAAGAGCAGCATCCACTAGATGAATTGCATCCACTGGATGATTTACATGCACTAGATGAGTTACATCCACTGGATGAGTTACATCCACTGGATGAACAGCATCCGCTAGAAGAGGAGCATCCACTTGGTTTGCAGCAACTGGTGGGTGGACCGCAACTGGCAGGCGGACAGCAACTAGTAGGCGCACCGCAACCACTAGGCTGACAACTGCTAGGCGCACCACATCCACTGGGCTGGCAACAACTGCTTGGTGCACCACAACTGGCAGGCGGACAGCATCCACTAGACGGACCACAACCACTAGGCATGCAACAACTACTAGGCATGCAACATCCACCAGGCGCGCAACAACTAGACGCACAGCATCCACCAGGCATGCAACATGCGCTAGGCATACAGCATCCACTGGGCATGCACATGGGAACTTGAATAGATACAGA
>UZAE01012143.1:34001-58059 GCA_900617975.1 Rodentolepis nana
GACATGCTGAACTTTGGGTCGAAAGTGTTCGCGATGAACACTTTCAACACTTACTGTGTAAACTCTTGAATGGACAGTATTTGCCTCTTTTAAGTGAAACTATAACAGAAATTTACCTTTCTGTATCCCCACGGGACTTCCTTTATCCTGACCATTTGGTACTTTTGAAGCAAAACTTTACCCTTAAATTGAATGGCATCCACAATCCTAACAAAGCACTCGTGAGACTCACCTATTTCTCCCCCCCCCCTCCCTCCCCCTCATTACTAATGGTCCCTATGATCTTCATTCAGCTGACTTGAGTAGTTAGTATGATTAAGGGGTAAAATTGTCATTGGTAATTTGTTGTGACAGATTGCACTTTCCTCCTTTAAAATTATTATATATGCAGACACACTGATGCCGGCAGGCCACCAAATGAAACCTATCAATAGCGCTGTGGATACCCTCGTGCAGGGGACGAGTAAGTACCTCACAGTCTGCCAATAAACACACAACATTATTATTTTTTGTTCATAAAATTGGCAAGTTTGGTGGTAACTGGAGTAATGGATATAACTGAAACTGGGAGTGGGTCTGGCTAGGGAATCTGGTGTTTTGCGTTGATGATGAACAACTCTTGTTTCCCTCTCTCCCTCTAGATGATACTTATGGGATGGCTCAACAAGCTGTCAGTGGAACTGCCAATCGTGTTGGATCTAGTGCAGTAAATACTACGGGTAAGTTAAGCCCAACCCTACCCCCACCTCCCCTTTCAAAGTGGGCGTTTTGAAGCTTTATTGCATAAAATAAGGGTTTTATTGAAATGTCAATAACCCCCCCCCCCAAAAAAAAAGGATTTTCCATTACTATCTCTGATATTGTTTGGATGTCACTGATAATTATGATAATCGCTCCCAATATTTTTTTAATTAAAAGCTAATGCAATTGGTAAGGCAAGAAGGTTGAATGACGGAAACGAGTCTCCCTACGATGACCTTGATGGCAGTAAGTCAAAATCAATCAGTATGCTACACCATTTTTTTTCTGCCTTTGGTGTCAAAAACTGATGAATATTTTTTACTTTTTTTCTGTTCAGAATGCGAATCTTCCGATTACAAATACAATCGACCAACGTATTCCGATTACACAGATCGCAATTATTTACCTGAAAAGTCAAATAGCAGAGGCAATTTAGAAACTTGAATTTAAAACCAGAATATTTTAAATAGTTTTAACGACTTCGAAATGTATTTTTTGTGTTATTTTAGGAGATGTTTCAATGAATTGTGACTGCTACGCCACAAAAGGCGGCTTTGAGTCCTCCCAGAGTAGAAGGACTGGGAATAGAACTACGGAAAGTTACGAAAATAACGACAACAGGAACTACGGTATTTCAAATTGTTACGATTTTCAAAATATGCCGATTAAATTTACTTCAAATGTCAAACAATGATTGTCATTATCTAATGGTTACAATTTAATTTAGCATCACAATAAATTGTAGAAAATGGAGATAAAAGGATTAAGTAAACTTAGTTAAAATCCCTGTTTTTATTAAAGAATAAACATTCATAATATTACTTATTCTAAACGAAATTGAACCAGATATCGTCAGACTTGTGACATATTAAAGTATATCACTTCGTTTAGGTTGCTAACTTAAATTTTGGTGAGTAAAATAATAATTATAAAAAGTAATCTCGTGACGTTTATTTAAGTATTGCAACATAGCACAAATGTATAAGATGAAGCGTCAGGAGTGTGGTTGCAATAATGGTGTTAGTATAGACCATTTATACCGGAATTTACAGTTGTGGGGTAATTAAGAAAAGCTTTCTTTTTCAATCCTAAAATTATTTCCTTTCAGAACTGAGAATGGGCAATCGTGATAATGAGAGGGGATTCAAAGAGGACTACCGTAATTGTGACATTATTGAATTATTCCAAATGATATGTTCTGAAGACACCTAAAATTGTTTTAAATTGATTCAGGACCACAAATTGGGCGTTCAGAGGGGCGTTTCCGTTACTCTGATCGTCGTAAAGATGACTTTGACGCTGGAATGCATGTTCAAAAGGGGAGATGTAAAGACAGCGATGGTATGTGGAAAGTGTTATAATTTAAGAAATTCACTAACTTGTCTTATAATGCCAAATTCATTTCAATCTTCAGCTCCGAGTCTAGATGGTGAAAAGTTAAACCAATTAATAGAACTCATTAACCAAATGCCAAGTAACTCAAATAAATTTTCCCTTAATTAACACTAAATGATAAGATGATTGTCAATTTTTGTTTTAAACCGCAGGTCGAAGGAACAAAAGCCGACCAGATGAAGCCCAAATGGAATGTAACTTAAGAGAGAACGAGGAAAGTGAGTGGAAAGTCTTTTCTTGAAACTACTCATCAATAAGCAAAAAAACCCATCATGTACGTTGGAACTGTAGATCAAAAGGATAGATACCGGGATGATAGCCCCCAAACGAGAGGCCCTAAAGGTCGTTTACGAGATAAAATCTTTACGTCTAGAAAGGACTTGTTCAAGAGCGGCTCGAATACTTCATCATCTTCATCCTTATCGACTACGACTTCTGACTGTCAATCCAAGTTTAGTTTCCGTCTGGGTGGGAAAATGAGTGATAAGGAGGGGAGGAAATTCAAATGGTCCAAGCTTAATAAGAAGAACGAGAGTGTTGAATGTCAAGAATGTGAGTGCACAATAATAGTTGTCTTAGGCATCTAACTGGAATGAATATACTTTGAATGTCCTTGTTGATTTCCACCTCAGTTGCTCCCAAGAAGGCCTACTGCGCCGAAGCAGACATAGAGCCTTGCATGGCTCCAAGAACGAAGTGCAGTTGCTGCTCAGGATGTTCAAGGTGCTGTGTGTGCGAATCGAGAAATTCCTGTCCCGCTGAAGTTGATCCTGGCAAGTTTTTTAAGTACCATTATGCATTATGAGCCGAGAACTAGCTTGCCAACCACACTCGTGTCTCAGAGATATGTGCAAAGAGACAAAATTAGCTAACAAAGATAATTTTTTTGTGGACAATGTTTGAGAAGCTGGGACTATGGATATCCAATAATAATAATATTGCCAAAGATGACCACAAAACAATAGAGTAAGAGAGGTGAAAGAAGTATTTTGCCGTGTCCACAATTCATTAATTTTTCTAGCAATTCCCATTTGATAAGTTATGAAGCTTGATCCTTCAGAGGATCGAAGAGCCTATTATTCGTAGGTCTCCTCTGGAAAAGACATATTTGACGTAGGTTTCAAAGGCTGGCGCTGGGGTGAGTATTATCTGCTTCAAGGCAATTCATGTACCTTGGGCCGTTGAATCCCGTTTCTTGACGCTCAGGAAATGACAATTAGTGTTTAATACATTAAAAAAACTAAAAATGAAATATATAAGAGTTAAGTAAGCTCATTAGCTGTGTCTCAAAGACAATTAAACGCATAAAGAAAAGTATAACCTGCTCACAATTTTAACATTTTTTGTCTGTCTAATTATTTAATCTTTTCGATTTAGGTTGCCAAATGCCAAGTAAGTGGTTAAAAGTTGAATTTTCTTGCCTTAAACACGTCACCATTGTGTTCAAACCGAATTTAATTTATTGCAAAAAAACATTTGATCAACTATAGAAGGAGAATGCTGTATTAAAAAATTCTGCAAGAAAAAATGCTTCGGTATGTCACCACGTCAACTTCAAATTTTTGCCCATAAAAGAGTTTTATGCAATCCCTGTTTATTTTCAGTGCCGAAATGTGTTATGGTGCCTTGTGGAGGTAAAACGTTTAGAGTAGCAATGAAACCCACTATTTTATTATAATGTATTACATTTAAACATACGATTTTAGAATTAAAATGCTGTTCTAGTGGTTATGACGGACGTAAGTAATCGCACATACATTAATCCTTGCAGTTAAATAACGATACCGAAATTCCCTGTAGAAATCTCATCTTCATCTACAAATTTACCGCTTGTTTTGGCTGTTTTATCATTTTTTTTAGAGTTCGACGAAACCTGCGATTGTGACGAGCGTTTCGATAGACGATTCAATGGAGGATACGAGGATGAACTGCGAGGTAGACTGGTTGGTGATTGCGACGAAGAAATGAATGAAAACTATAACGATGAATTTGACCAAGGTCGCCGATCTAGTAGATTTTATGATGAAGGAGTGTGCAATGAGCAAGACACCAGTGCTAGAAGAAGGCGGCGTTTCAGTAGTGGCTATGATGAAAACCTCAATGCTGATTTCAACGGTGGTAGGAATAGAAGCCCTAGAAGCTATCGAAGGAGCGGAATGAACGCGCAAGTTAACAACGGCATGAATGATGTTTTTAACGGTGCGGAAGGAGTTGATATGAAAAGGAGGATTGGTATGAAAATGGCTAAGGGTGGCAATATGACGGGTCCAATGAAAGGAAATAGGGAAAGAGGAATGAGCACCTCTGCAGCAACCAACTGTCTCTCCGGTAGTTTGAATGCTCTGAATGAAGCACTTGGTGGAATTGTTAGCAAGCTGCCCCTCCTGAAACAAGGAATGGGAATGAATGCTGCTGCTGGTGGTGGTGGTGGAATCATGCCGGTGAATGGATTCAATTATGGATTTGGTGGCAATTCTATTGGTAATACTAGGCTTTCACAAGGAGGTTTTGTAGGGGGTCAAAATCTTCCAATGAGTACCAATTTTAGTGGAGTAGGTTTCGGTATGCGAAACAATTTCGGACCAACTGGAAGTTATGATGACAAATTTGGTGGATATGGTGGAAGTTTAGAAGAGATAAGAAATGCACAAGGAGGTAAGAACTACTTCTATCAAATAACGAAATTTTGCGCAAAGGGTATACTTCAGGTGAAGTTCAATATCCAAGTCAACCTAATTGGCCATTCGGAAATAATCGATCGAATTCGTTGCCTCCAGGAGGATATCGTGGAGGTGTGAGCTCGAACTTGAATATACCTGGAATTAATGATTTTGACTATGAGATTCAGTACATTGAACGTAAGTCTCATTATCAGTATTATTATATGCATCCCGATCATGGACCAAAACGACGTATGTTTTTCCTACAGCCGACATGAAGGAGTACAACCGCAAGGTGAGAGAAGCTGAAGAGAGAGCAGAAAGAAAGAGACAGGAACTAATCCGTCAGCGTGATGAAGAAGTTGCCAGAAAACGTGCTGAGATGGAGAAGCGAATAGAAGCGGAATATGAGAGAAGAAAAGCGGAAGCCAGACACCAGAGGGAAGCCGAGATTAGGGCAAGAATGTCACGTACGTTGTTATTAGAATTTGAAACCCATTTGAGCATTTGATATGATTTTCCTCTCCCCCCCATTGCAGAGGCTCAAGAGGACATCAAGAGGAAGGAGCAAATTATTACGCAGGCATTCAGTGAGCCTACAGATAAAAGCTTTCTTCTGAACAAGTCTAATATTGATTGATGATCCCACTTTTTTTCCATACAGCTCAAAAGCTGAAAGCTATTCGAGAGTTAGAAGCTAAAAGACGTATTCAATACGAAAGAGGTTGGTTATTTAATGCCAGCCATTGATTTAAGCGTTTAAGGAGGAGGGGATATATGCTTAAGCGTTCTCTTATTTTCATTAATAGCACTTGCAGAAGCGAACCAGCGAAGTCTCCCATTAAAACAACAATTTGGTACGTTTGCTGACTGGTGGCAATCCCCTAAACATCATTTCGTAAGTAGATTAAACAACTCAAATGTTACTTTGCAGCACTGGCACAGCGTCAGATCCAGGAACTGGAATTGTTCAAGACGCAAATTCAACAGCAAGGTAAAGTCCCCCCCCCCCCCCCCCCCGACTGTTCCCGGCCAATTTTGATGATAGATGATACTAACCGCTCCCTTTCACCCCTTTTCAGAAGTCGAACGCAGGCGTGTTTTGGATATGCTAAGTGTGACAATTTCCAATTTAAATTTTCTTGTTTTATTTCCTTGACTTTGGCGCTTATTCCTGTTCATTTAGCTAAACAACTTCAAGTTGTTTCATACATGCCGGCATATAAGAGCGATACTAGCAAGGAGAAAATTCTTTTGGCTGAGTTTTGCCACCGAATGTCAGCTATTAAAAGCCAGGAGAAGAAAATTTTGGAAGATGTTGGTAAGCGATATGCTCGCTTTGAAATGTGACGTCCGTTAAACTAGCAGCGAGCGCTTAATTCTCCTTTCTTCTAATTTTTAGCTAATATCCCATTGCCTCAGATCGAGAGACGTAAGTTGAGTTTAATTAAGTTATAAAAAATGGAAAGTCGATGGCTTACTAAATTGTAGGAACTAATGAACCAGAAAAGGAGGTTATGGAAGCTAAGTTCCTTGTTTATGGCTAACAACAACAGGAAGCCGTTCTAAAATTTTGATCACAAAGAGTCGTGGAGACGAACTTGTAATGAATAAACTACGATGAGGAAACGAGAAAAAGAGAGTGTGATAAATGACAGATTATGAGTCACTTTGGCAAGGATGCGTGTGAGGATGCGAATGTGAATGTACTTTAAAATGAAACGGAATAGTTATATATAAATTGGAAATCGATAAATCAGAGCCCAAATAAGTGCTTGAATTGGGGGGGGGGGGGCATAAAGGCTGTAGCGGCGGGCTGCACTATTAAGCCTGTGACTTATACTCAGCTATCTCTATGGCTAGAAACCCTAAGGTGGGATGCTTGCTAAGATTAACTGAGCTACCACAAAGCTATATGGAAAACAGACGTTTGGTGGGGTGATGTTATGTTTGGGTATATAGCGGTCGTGCGCTGCCCGTTGCGCTGTGTGTTGGGGTTATGTATTGACTGACAAGGAACATAGTCATTATGCACACTTTCAGATACGAGGACAACATAAGGACTTTGGTTAATGATTGATCGAGTTGTCTCCTCACCCTTGACCTCAATTGCTCTCTGGCGTGATTGACATCATATCCGCTACGTTTCAGAACGTTTGGTTGCTTATGTGGGTCTTCGTTTCAGCAATGCAAATGTGTTGCTTCGCATGGGCTATTACAGCAACTTGTAATTAAAAAAACAGAGTATTGACGTAGAGAATGTGTTTAAAGAATAATGTTGGCAAATATGTAGTCATTCTTCAAACGCTTCAAAGTTTACATATAAATATGAATTGCATCTATTGTTATTTATTTGTTATAGCCAAACTTCCACCGATACCCATTCGTGAGTTCTGCTTATAACTATTTCATAAAAATATTTTTTACATTTTAAATTTAAATCTATTTTAAATCTATTTAAATCTATTACTTTTAAGCCGAAATTCCGGAAGTTGTTCCAGGTAAATAACAATTCAAATCCATATTTACTCTCAACTACCTGCTTTATGAAAATTTTTATTACTGATATTCATTACGTTAGAACATGTTCCAATACCACAGAGGCAAATGATCAGAGTTCGTAAGTGACAGTTATAGACACTTTTTTACAAGAGTTAATTCGTGGTTATAAAAATTAAATTTGACCTTTTATATTTCTCCTATTTCAGCTAAGCAAAGGCGTAAGTCGACTAGAATTAATACACTTTCGTTTCGCCCTTTAAAGAATTCTCATTTATTCAAATATATACCTTTTACATAACTCAGTACCACTTCGAGTACCATCAATGCAAATTCCATCACCACCGCCATTGATGCCAACACCTCCGCCTATGGCACCACCAATGAGCTTTTGTCCTCCCTCCTACGGTGGAATGATGTTCTCATCTGCTGTAACACCATATCAGCCACAGCTCCAATATTCTCAACCACAACCGCCAAACTTTTGCAATCGTGAGTGAAAGTCATCACACAACAACTTATACCCAATTGCAGCGTCTTTTATTAAGATTGCGCTTTCGTCAATTTCAGCGGCGATTCCAATAATGCCCATGACACCAGGTGAGTGTTGCCCCTAGTCATCAAGTTGTTCAAGATGGGAAACTCTTGACCCTCTTTTGTTTGTGTACAGTTCCAATGTGCATTCCTACTGGTTGCTGCATGCCTTGCTCATCTTGCTGCAGGCCAGGTGGTTGTTGTACAATGCCATGCTGCAAACGTAAGTTTCAGTTATCTATGCCACTAATTTAATTTAAGTAGTATCGATCGAATAAAATTTTCTACCCTCCTAATGGGTCTTAATCTTCTGCCCTTAGCGTCAGCGTGTAGCAGTGGATTAAATGAATGTTAGTAAATCCATAATCTCAAATTATTTTATATATTTTCATAATTTTCTTATCTAATTCATATTTATTACTATTTTTGATAGGCGTTCCTTCAAACTGTTGCAAACGTAAGAGATTTACTCATAAATTAGAGAGACTTTATAAAGCTTAAAAATTCTATTTATTTTCCGTAATTTTTTCCTTATAGCAGCGAATAATGATTGTAAGTGACAAAGCCCCCTAATAATGCAAGACTATGTTTTTGCACACTTTCATTTTGTCTTCTTTGTTAACTCATGTAGGTAATCAATCGAAGTGCCCTAAACGTAAGATCACAAATCTAACTTTATGATAGCATTGCAATGATTGAGGATCTCAGAGTGCCATAATATTCCATTTTAGCATGTTGTGCGCCTGGATGTTGCCTAAAACCCAGTAAGTCTTGATTGAATTGATAATTTAATTTCGAAGGCAAAAGCTCTGCCAACCAGTGTTTGTAATACCCTTCACTTAATTATTGCTAAGAAAACATCGCCTTAGCAACAGAGTTTGGAAAAAAGGTACAAACAATGTAGGAGGTAAGAAACTCGCTAAATTTTGTGAATGAACAACAAGTACGCTATCAGACGACATCAACTAGAGAAGATTAACGAAAATTGGGAACTAACTAGAAGACAGCAAATGAAGCTAAATAGTAGATGTGGTAATCAGAGAAAATTAATAATCCGCTTGTAATCGAATCGAAACTGGCTTAAGTCATTTAGACACCAAAGGGTGGCATTTTACGCAGATTTTGTGATTTGACGAAATCTTCATAGGCCATTGCTTTCTCGATTTCAGGTAATTGCGCACCATCTAATCGTTGTAAACCTGCTGGAAGCTGTGGGCCATCGAAATGCTGCAAACCATCCAGATGTTTCTCCAGTAGGCTCCATCTTTAAACATTATTGTCAATAATTTACTAAAATGTGTCATTTACATACCTGCATTTTCTATTATAGCTTCGAGGTGCAAATCAGCTTGCTGTAAGTAAATTGGTACTCCTCTCTCTCCCCCTTAAATCCTTTCTAAAAAGATATAATAAGTTTTTGAATGTGCAAATAAATTCAGGCACAAGAAAAAAATGCTCGGACGATAGGGCCTGCAATGACACACCTAGCTGCGAGCCAGTGGAAAAGTGTGAAGAGGTAATACCCTGTGAGGAGAAGATTGAATGTGAGGAGACAAGGGAGAAGAGGTCACAGTCGGCAGATTCGAGATTGTTTAGCAGATGTATGAAAAGTAACGTATCTCAAACATTGAAACTTGCCATGGTTATAAATGCCATATAAGTACACTTTATTTCTGATTTAGAAAGCGAAGAAAGGGACGAATGTAGTGTGACAATTGACGGTGAGTTTATTTATAAATAATTTGCATTTTATAATTTACTGGCAACATTCCAATAATGCTTGTTTTTATCGTAGAACCTGTCGAAGAGAAATGCGAATCATAAGAAGAAATTAAATTACCTTAATAAAAACTGAACAAGTAGAAGCGCTTCGAACAAAACGCAAAACTTAATGAACAAATGAACTCCTAATTTATCTATTAATGATCAAATAAATTTATTTCTCTTCGGATTACATTTGTGTTCTGGGTTGTATTACGGGTAATGTCACCTGATATTTTGTAACTTTTCTTTCCTTTTTGTCACTTATGTTGATAACAATCCAAGCGCTGTAGAAAAGTCAATATTTGTGCTAAACATGTCGTACATGAAATGACAAGAAATATGATGTCCACAGGAGTCACTGCATACACTTAACTCTAATAAACTTAAAATGCCAATACGATAGATCTGTAGCAGAGTCCTCAAATACGAGTGATAAAAGAAAAGTGTTAGGTTTCGACTATAGAGTTTTGTGAACCAAGGAAATGTAATGGAGAGTAAGTCTTACAGAATATGCTTATTAATCACGTGAATAATCAACTAACCGATGCAAAAGTGTTAGTCGTTGATTGGCTAAGACTCCTTCCATGCACAAGCGTACAAATTCGACACATAATTGGTATCGACTTCGTGCCTCTCAGAATAGTCAAGCCCACGAAATCCTTACTATTAGTTTTAATGAAACTACACGTCAAATAAGTTGAAGGATTATATTGATGCAATAAGTTCTTGGACTTGAATATTCAAAGTCGAATATTACATTCAAAGATGATACTGTAATCAACTTTTAGTGAAAGTCTGGCCAAGAGTTTTTACGTAAGATGGGTGTAACTATTATATAGAAGAGGATTAAGGCGAACGAGATATGTAAGAAAAGTCTATCTTGCTATTATAAAAGACCATATGAAATTAAGAGGAAAGGAAAGCAGTTTAGCTTGATGTAATCTGCTACAGGAAAGCATGATTTTGAAGAATCAACATCAACCTTATCCATTAGATACCGAATATATGACGTTGTAATTGTGCATATATGAAATATAATATCAATTTACTCTTACCTATCTAGTATAGCAAATAGAATTCAGTAAAGTTAATTTGGCATTAAAGCCTCCATCAGTTCGAACTGAGTGGAATTTCATTTTCATTCTGAGTCTGGACTTCGAGGTTTCTTGAACATGAAATAAGGAAATAACGAACCGTCCGGTATTAAAAATGTATATTTATTTTTGGAAAATGGTCATTAAGTATGCTACATTAACAAAAATTATTTTTATTTGTCATAAAGCGACGTATTGGGGAACTGGGCAGTCACTAAATTCTCCAACGCAGTTGATATGTAGCCTGGGAAGCAGCATAATATATGTTAAAGATAGGTTTATCACAAGTTAAATAAAATAAATAACTATTTATTCTAAAATGAATCCAATAATTTATTATGGCTAGTTATTTCTAAACTCTATAAAAGTAAAACTATGATTTCAATCATTTCTTATAATATTGTTTAAAGAAACTACATTATGTGACCTTGAATGTGTCATCTGTTCTGCCTATAAAGAGCGTAATCTAACAAGGTCGTCTTAAAGTCTTTAGTTTTCTTTTCGATTTTCTTAGGTTAATGAAATTTCGTACGTTAAATTTTGTTCCCAGCTCCACTAATATATACAATTCGTTTATTCGTAAACGACTATAAATATTAGACAGTTTTCATGATCATTATTTGTTGTTATATTATTATCCATAATATCATTTTGTATTTTTATGTATGAATAATTTGAAAATAAAATGCAATCGCTATGGAAATAAGTCCTTTTTTATTCATTTTATTTTTTTATAAGTACCCTATGAAAGTATTTTTGGCCGGCCTGGTAAATCAAGTTTACCCATACTCTATTTTTAGGTATTTGCTAATTATGGATCATTATCCTCAATCTACCGTAATTATCAATCCATTATCAACCTCCATTCGAACTCAAGAATGCGTTTCTTACATTCGCGATGATGATGTCGTTCATCCAGCTGAAGGCTACTATCAAAAACATGTTCGTTCCCCTCCTCCACCCCCTATTACGCGTTACTCGGATGGACTCTCACGTCCTCATAATCTTAGTCTCCAAGTTGAAACCCCAGACGAAGTGTTTACCGAACCTCGAAGTCAAAACTATTTATATGAGGGGAATATCGCTTATGTTAAGCCTATGACCCGCCAAATAATCACTTCACCAATTGAGGGCCCTATGAAGTACACAAATGGACAGGATGAATTTCTCATATTCGGCACATCTCGACGCCTACGAAGTGAGTTCTATGATGAAATAGCGAAGGAGGAAGAGTTAAATCTTCGTGAGCGGAAAATCGCCGAACGAGAAGCTGAGCTACAAAAACAAATTGAAGAGGAAGAGAGAAGAAGAATGGAGAGATCTAGAGAGTTGGAAAAAGTGGCTTTCATTGATGATGGAGGTGATGCATACGACGAAGAAATAATAGAAGATATTATTACTACACGTCGTAAACCTACAGTGGTTTCTCCAACTGTAGCTTTTTCTTCAGAAGCTTCTAGAACTATGACTTCAGTCGGGGTTGGTGATGCGGATGTTAATCAGTACTTTCTTCTAGATACTGGTTCCAGATCTGTGAATCCGGCTGACTTTCCCCCTGTTTACTGGGAGCGTTTGAGTCGATATTTCACAGAGGAAATTAAGAGAAGGCGTCCATCTTGTAGAGATGTTTCTGTTCAGTTGACTCCCATTAAGCAAAGAACTGTCTCTCAATCCGCATACAGCAAGGATTTGAAGTCTTTTCGAAATTTTGGGGTTTGCGTCAAACCAATAACATTGAATCGCGGATTTACAACCGACGCTGCAACATCTCCCAACAAGAGGAATTCGGCTTGCATGACCGATGATTTGGAAGAATACTTTGCTCGTCTTTTACAAAAAATCTGCACAGATTACCCAAATGCTGATAAGACCTTTATCACAAATCTTTATCGATATAGTCATACAGACATCTCATTGTTTATTCGCCGTTTACTTGAACGTCTGGAGGAGTTGAGAAATGTAGAAAGGCCTATAGTTTCCGCTAAACAGCCAATGCACTCAGTTGGCTTGGATGTTCGTCCAATGATGCTACATAAACGTACATTATCTGAACCTCCAGTAAGACGAAATCTTGGAACGAATACAGAACAGGTACTTTGCAGAACACAGGGTATAGCTACACCTAGAGCCACTTCACCGGCAACTTCTGACTTTGGTGGAGCTACCGACCATATTCGACACATGGAAACTGGTAGTCAGACCAAGGTACCTGAAGCGATGGTAGCACCGTCTTCTGCCTCGAAAGCCGGTGAAAAGATTGAAACTGAAACTCACAAAGTAACAACTTATCACATTAAGCGTGTGTCGGGACATATTGACAAGGAAGGCAAGGTGTCTTCCAAGACGTTTGAGACTAGTGGAGAAGGGAAACCGCCACCCAGCTCTCTCATGGAATCTATGAGGGATATTGTCAAGGATACCAAAAAGGTGAGTTATCCTTTTGCTAATCGCAGAATAAGGTCTCTAGAGATATTCTTTAGAGGAGGGGATTGATGAGGGAAGTTGGTCGTAATTGTTCATATTTTCAATTACTGATACCGTGCGTTGAAGGGGCAAAGATTTATGGGCTCATCTGTAAGGTTGATGGTCACGGGTTCGATGCCCATCTGGCTTATTTGGGGGGTGGGGGGGGGGTAGTGGAAGCTAATTTTCTCTTCATGTCGGCTCCAATATGCTATTTCAAAATAAGAGCTGGAAGATGGGCATTTCACTGTGGACTTGAAAACTTTTATTATAATTTAATTATATTGTTATACCAATTTTGGCACGATTTTGGATGAGAGATTATTAATCAATTTATTCAACGTCAATTCACTCGGGAGTTTTCCACTCTCCAAAGCCACATTTGTCACGTGGTCGTCATGTAACATGTGCATCGCTTATAATCGACTTGAACTCTTGCTATTACTTTCTATTGGTCAGGAAAGTATTTATTTATAACAAATGGCGGGCGGTTTGATAGTTATCATTAACCCTTTAGTTGACTCCGGGCTTCACAGAGGGGAGGAGGAACATTAAAGTGAGAAGAATCCGGGAGGGGGAACAGAAGAGTGATTTACAGATGTAAAAGAAACAGACAGACACAAAGGCTCAGAAAGGGTAAGATGAGTACTGTGGTAGGGGTCAAATATGACATACAGTGGGGGTAATGGTAGTTTGAAGTGAGAAGTCAACTGCCGGTTAATAGACTTTTTTTGCCGTATGATTATACGTTGCCCAGGGTGCACCACGAGGAGGTAAGTCTATCGCACACCCATGGTCAGGAAAGTGATTCATTCACTTCATTGTGTTTTTGAGCTTCATCTGTCATTTAAAATCCGTTGGATTGGTGTATTCCAATTCACTTGGAAGAGTTCGCACCTTATTCCAGTATTTAATGCGTTGTCGTTTGTTACTCGACTCAAATAGCTGATACTGCAATTGCTATTATCGAGGTTGTTATTAAGTTGAAATTGAAAATACGTTGCGTCTGGTCTACACTAGGTTTAATGCTGCATTGATGATGCAATCTTGAAAATATGAAGAAAACTCTTTTTAATAACACTTAAATCTGTCACACCACTTTTTAATTAAATTTAAATTTTAGGCAGACATTTTTAACTAAAGATAGTTGTTGATCCAATTGAGCAACTTTGGAAATGATAACTATTTTTTTCTAAGGAAAAATCTATTCTTGCTCCCATTTTTCTCCTTTATATAATTTAATTGAATCAGTTAACCTCGCCCCCCTCCCCACTTTAATTATCCTATCCACTTACAGAATTATGCGATTATATTTTAATAAGGTTTCCTTTTATCACTGATAGGGAAATTGGAAAAGTTAATCGGTTTGAGATACTAACCAAATTATAGCTTTCTACCGATGACAATGAGAAATGCTTATTTTCGAGCTTTAATTATGGGATAGTATTTCAGACGATGATATGGCAGATGGTTCAACAATTGACTAAGCGCAGAAGAGGGTGTTTATACTGTAGTCTTAACACTGACAGCGCTGTTCTATCCGCTTTCAATGTCCAAGTGCTCCTCAGGCAAATTTTTCACTAAGTTGCCTGAGTCATTGGGCTTGGGGGTGGGGGTGGGGGTGAGTGGTGGGGTGGGGGGGGGGGGGAAGAGAATTCCTCGATAATTGATCAGTAAAAGTCTTTCTTTTATTAACGCACATTTTAATTAAGCTTGTAGCATATATTTTTTCCATGCAGTGGTGGTGAGCATTACACTTAGCCAAAAAATTAATTAGATGAATAAATTAGAGCTATCTTCTTCAATTTATTTCATAGTGTAATGCGTTATTTATCTCATATGTGTTTGTAATGATCCATTTTCCCTATTTTTAACGTGGGATTTTTTCGTCATTTTTCTACACATTATAAGACGATTGCAAACGAAATGAGTAATATTCCTTTTTTGTGACAGTAATAAGACGAGGGAAGTATTTAAAACGCACCCAATTTCCTTGCCTTTTCAGGAACCGTTAGATCTAAAATGAAACAATTGATATCAAAATAGGGGAATGTTTTTATTTGAACTAGTGAAGTATAGATGCCAGGCAAATGCCTCATTTAAATATATTTAGAACCTTGCATATAACTACTAATGGAATAGGGTATAAATGTTGAAGTGACATGAAGTGGATCAGATATTGCCTTGAGAACGACTTAACTCACACCCATGCGTCTGCACTCCAGTTTCCCTCTTTACGCCATATGACACCTTGAGTAATGGGCGCACATTGGCTAACTCCAAGTGACCTGAGTAACGGGGTTTAATTGAGAAATATTTATGCAATACTGTGAGATATGCGTGTTCGAACACAAACAGCGGGGTTGAGAAGGGAATATGAGTACACCGGAAGTCCAACGCGGCTCGTGTTTCATTGGCATCTCCTTTGAGCATTTAGGTAATCATAAAATCTTTAAAGTAAACTCATTCTATTACCCATTAATTCATTAGCGTATATAAACTTGCCTCGTCATAGCATGTGTATAGGGTGATGGGAATAGATTTTAACAAATAATGCACGATCACACACACACACACACAATGTGCTCCCTTTAGAATTTTAAACCATTTTTAAGTTATTAAATTCATTAAAAAGAGAATAGATGACTCAAAACCATCTGAATCAAGGGAGGGAGGGAATAACTTGCATCATGATTGGCCAAAATCATCAAAATTAGGAGATTATGGTCGCTGTTCAATGCTCTCTTAACACCATGAAGACAATCTAAAGTGGTGTGAGAATTGCAATGGAGATTGCAAGACTGCTGTAAATGTTATAAACCAACACATCAGTCGATTTGGTTTGGGAGCGGGAGTGGGTGGGGGCGGGGGTGGTCGGCTCTCACACAGCTCTGAGATAACGGAAAGTGCTTGATAACCCCAACATTGAAATCCAGTGTATGTTGATTGAATGTTTCAGCCACCACCACGAAACTTGCACTCACTGAAGATCTTCAATATCACAAGCTCATACAAACGTCACAGAAGTGAGCTTTTTACCAATTCCATTAAAAATCATCCACTGAGTAAGGTAAGGAAACCTCCAAGCAAAGTGAACCATCCTGGTAAAGAATTAGCAATCTGGTACTTTTCTGATGGGGGGTGGTGGAGAGCTTTTGACAAAATCAAAAGCACAGCACATGGAATAATTGATGATTTGGTTTGCATACAGTCCAATGAGCGTCCCTCGAGTTATGCAGATTTAATTTGTCAAAACTGACCTCGACCGAGAGTAATGCGATGCCTTCTTCCACATTACTTAAATATGGGCTTACGTTGGATGCAGATGCCTATATAGAATTGTTGATTACGATGACTGTTAAGCTCTTGTTAAGCGGCTTGATGTCAATGTACTAAAAGCTGTTGAGATGGACACTAATCACATCGCCAGTGCTATAATACCTAACTAATTATTGGACAGCATGGGGAAAAAAACTATTCGACTCTATTCTAATGGAAAGTTACATTCAACTTTCCACGGGTTCGCTATCTGGGGCTGGTTCCGGGTCCAGATTGTGGCTGTCATCAACGTCGATTGCTTTTAACTTGACTAAAACTCTTATATCTATGTCATTTCCCTGTCTATTGAATTAATTTTAAGTCTATTGAGTGTTTTAGTATCCAACCGCTTCTTCTTTTTCCAGATGTGATTGTTAAACTTATGTGTGTGTGTATGTGTTTGAATTTAAACAAAAAGCGTTGAAAGATGGAATGAGTCATTGCAAGGTCTAGTAGGCGATGCCAGTTGAACATCACGTGTACAATAAAGAGGAAAGTACGTTGATGAACACTGAAATTAATGATGAACAAGTGTGCAAAGTCAATTGAGTGGTTAATTCAATGAATTTAAGGTCATTATTTCAAAATTCATGTACAAACACGCTAAGTGTACAAGGCAGCAACTTCAATCGTCCATAATAATCCTCAGACTCCGGATGCCCTATCTCTCATTATTGACCTCCATACGGTTCCTCTATCATGCTTCTAAGTTGCCTTTCTTTATGCAAGCTTAACTTACGGAATTACTGAGGAATTGTGGCAATTGGCAAGTGGCTTCTCATTTTCACTTACTGCCGACAAAAAAGAACGACGCAGTTTTTCACACCTAGTATGTGTACTGCAAACTGCGCATTGCGCCTTTCTCTAAGATCGTCATGTGCAAATCAAGCATTCGTTGTCGACTCAAAATTTTTGCTAGTTTACGAGTGCGTGTGCCTACACTGAAATCCGAGTTGAGGTCAAATTCGACACCTCTAGCACGCGGCTGAGTGTGAATTTCGTGTTTCTCCTACTATCCCCGAATAATTGGAACAGATATGCTTGGTTCCAACTATCGTCCATGTATATACTACGTTGGGATGGGCTTGATTATCTAATCTAACTAACTTTTGTTACTGGTAGTGTTTACTTTCTTTCCCTTATCAAGCAAATTAGAACTAATTTGCGCCGTAATCGACGAAAAAAACGGACATTTGCATAAAGCAATTCCTACTCTCCACTCATCCACTAAATGAGTTAATTTTCTTTAAACGTATTAAATAAAAATGGGGCCACTTTTTTTGAAATCGAAATCTCCATTTCCGATTTCACTTAATATCTCGTCACTTTTTTTAAATTGTAGTCTTAACAGCAACATATTTCTCAGTCCAATGAGTATCCTTTAATGACAATATCGATTTACTAGTCATTTTTGATCTAGTAATTAACTCTTTTTTATATAAAAATGGCCATATTATCATGTGGAATCGGTTTGAAGAGTATTATTTGCTGTAAATGGGGAGTACGTGGATCAGAAATCGAGATGGTCTACTAATTTAGTTGGCACCACATATCGCCACCTGATCAGATTTGAAAATAGCGTGAGCAAATGCTCATGTTTGGATTTTAGAGATTAGATTAGATTTATAGGCCCCACGGTATGTCATATTCGACCCCTTCCACAGTAATCATCTCACCTTTTCCTCTACCTTTGTGTCTGTCTCTTTTATATCTTTGAAACATTCTTCTGTTCCCTCCCCCCTTTCGATTTTTTGCCACTCTGATGTTCCTCCTCCTCCGTGAAGCCTAAAGTCAGCCAAAGGGGTAATGATATCTATTAAAATGTCTTTCATTTGATATAAATATTCTGTTTAAAGCTAAGGTGTGCCCTACACTAATTTCAATTCTTAGGACTTTGGATAGGAGTTGCTTTTAGGATAACAGCGAGATTTGGACTTCTTTTAAAGCAATGAGAGTAGATGAGGAGATACCAACTTGTTCTTTGACTATTTAGGCAAATTAAGAGGAAATTCAGGTCTAACCTGCCTCTCTTTGACTTTGTTTACAGCCAGTGGATAGTCGACCATCACGCAATCGACCTAATTCGGAGTCTCATTCGCATTACTACACTGGAACTACCTTAACAGAGACGTGGTTTGACAAAGACACACCTTTCAAAAGCCGAATGAGTCCACCTTCAGGCCAAGTATCTCCGCGGCTACAGACATCCCCCACACCTTCGGCTGAACATGTTCCGGGGGGCTATTCGCGAACTGTGGAGGTAGCACGATCACCTGGCTTTACAACTACTGAGGAGACAGATGGAATGTCCACACTACAGTATCAACAGTTCAGAAGAACGCCTGTTCAAAGGTAATTAGAGTTAATTTTTTATGGACCCGCATTTTGTTATTCATAATTTCGAATACTCGTTAGAAATTAAACTCATTCAACCTATTTTAATTGCCTGCAGACTAGTTGCCATCATGATGGGGTTACCACATAAGGAATTCTCACTTTTTAAGTTCCGAGAAAATATAATTAGAAATTAGCCAGAAAGATGGCATGAGAGTCATTGTTGCCAATGTGTTAAGCTCATCATTTTCGTAGATTGCGAACTGGAAACAATATGTCGTACCCAAAGTAAGAGCTATTCAGTTTGTGGGAGTTGCGTACCTGCAACATGCTAATTAACCACTTACCTTCAAAGTCTTTATTGATTCTACATAATCAATACCTAGTTAGGACTTGGGTCTAAATTTTGTTTAAACTGATTCTATCAACAATTTGTCCAATAGGTTTTCAGTGCAGGAGTCCGTTGCCAATGATTGTATTTATTTTAGAAAATATTATTTATATCAAATGGCAGCCGTTTTGAGAGTTATCATTGGCCCTTTAGTTGACTTCAGGTTTCGCAGAGGAGAAGGAAAATCAAAGTGAAAAAAAGTCGAGAGGGGGGGGGGACAGAAGAGTGCTTTAAAGATGCAAAAGAAACAGACAGACACAAGGGTAGAGAAGAAGGTGAGGTAAGTATTGTTGAAGTAGTGGAATATGACATAGAGTGGGGTGATGGTAGTTTGAAGTCAGAAGCCAACTGCCAGTTAATAGACTTTTTTGTCGTATGAATATACGTTGCCCAGGGTGCACCACGTGGAGGTAAGTCTATCGCGCACCCCATTTTAGAAAATATAAAATTTTAAAAACGAAAAAAAAGACATCTAAAGAATTTCTTTAAATATATTACAAAAATGTTTGGAGAAATGCAATTATTGTAGTCTTTTTTGAAATTTAAGGGAATTGTCATTTTTCTTAGTTGCCATCCTAGCCTGAAACTGTATAGAAAGAAAAATGCTATCAGTATATTTTTCAGGAATGAGAACAGTACCCGATTATATTATTTATTTATTTACTTCAAATGGCAGGCATGTTGATAGCTGTCATTAGTCATTTAGCTGACGTCGGGCTTCACAGATAGAAGGAGGGGGAACGTCAAAGTGACAAAAAATAGATGCTCTAACATGTCATCCCAACGCAGACTTTCGCACCGTTTGTTTGCAGGACTCCTACTAAGTAGAGGAGTACTATCATGGAGTCTCAATGGTGGAAATTTCAAATTTCATCAAGTATTTTATTGTTTAAATATTGCAATTGGCGATGCGGTCCGCGGAATTTGAATCTGTGGCCACTATTTTTACAGTCTAGGACATTTATTCATAGATTATTTATGCTAGCTTTTTATTTTCTTTAAGCATTTTTAACGATATAAACAACTGACAAGCAATAATTAACTTAAAATTAATTTGCTAGATATTTAACTTTTACCTAATAGAAATAGAGTGTACAACTTCGCAAACACTGGTAGTATTTTATTGTTTGCCAAAGCCCTCGTGTCCAACGTTACATCTTATTAACTAAGTATGCATCTAATTTCTATTCATTTCGAGTATAAAGCAGAATTGTACTAAGTGTTGTTGCAAACCACCTGAAATTTAAATAATCGAAGTAATCTACTGAATGTGGATTTCAGTAGTCGCTATGCATAATGCGAGTTTATATTTTTTTGTAGAACCAAGAGTCCTAGTTTAGGAGTGCCCCATACCTACCGCTCCGACTCTCCAAACATTCCTCTACGCAACTACACGTATGTATCACCTCTTTTTGAATAAGTATCCCCCTTTACTTAATTTTCAACTTAATTATGAATTGATATTGTTTCATTCGCAGATACAAAGTCACAGTTGAGATGCGAAAGGCTGTTGAGGCTTTGAGTAGCTTTTACATGACCTCATCTACTGGCACACTAACGGATGACCTTGTAAGAAAATTCCACTCTGAAAATGTACAATCGCTTTATTTTATACTGCTCCTTTCTATGGGGGCGGTAAGTGGTGTCTGCCAATAGGATTTCATTTAACTGATTTTGCCTAAAGTTTAAAACAACATTTCACAAACTTGTTGAAGTTCAAAAGAAGGGAGAAATTTTAAAGGGAAGTTGATTTTTCTCTACCGATTACTCACGGCTATCGGTAATTATTTTGCCATAGACTACGGTTTGAAGTATTTTTGACACCCTGAGTAGAACTCATAACTTTTGTGAACTCTGCCCTCTAATCAAGTAGTTGGCACATCGATATCTCTTTTTCTCCATTTTCGTCTCTAGTAGTTAAGTTTCTTCTTTCTTTCTAAACAGGCTGCTAATCATTCTCAAAAATCGTGAAATTATGCATAACCAAGCTTTCTTAATTTTCCAACTATATATAGACATCTATTGCGGCTAGACTCATTCTTCGAGTCTAGACGATTGCCAGAAAATGAGATCCTGGGATACCTACAATTGGTGGTGAGGTCAAGTAGAAGAGATTGAAATGTGTACAGGATTAAATCAGCTTTTCATGTATTGGAGAGAAGTGATTTAAGGAGAAACTTGGTCCATTAAACTATAAGGCAATCGCTAACTTATTGTATTAGTCCTACAAGTGATTTTACTTAGCAAATCCACACAAATTTTACGCCTTTCAATCCATTCATCATTTTGGACTCAACTTAAATCGATAAATTTAGTAAAATTGAAGGGTTAACGCACTCTTACACATTTGTTAACTTGGTAGAAGTATAATTAAAGGGAAGTGAAAAGGGCTTCCAATACGTGTATTGTGGCCGAATTGCGCATTGAAAAATTCTTTTAAGCTATATTTTTATTTTTTACGCATTTGCTTTTCCTTCGTCAATTTTAGCAAGGCCACTTGGAGGTCGTGCGCAAAGCTTGGTTCGAAATGGTAAGCAAAACTAATATCGATCTCGAACAGATTGAGGACTTGTTCGCCTTCCTCTATAACAGCGCACCTCAACTCCTCTACCTCTTCATTCGAATGCCGACTACTCGGGTAAGACAACACCTTTTTTCGTCTTGAGCGTTGTTTAACCGTAACAAACGCCCTCCCCCCCCTCTCCACCGTTCTTATCATTTTGGAAAGAACACAGTATTCTAGGCCCTTAGTATATCGTACCTAGTCACTCTGAGGCACAACAACATTAGTGTGACCGCCTGACCTCTGTCGTGAAATGCGTCTCGTTTGTGTACCTAAGCGATTGCAATTGACTTGCACTTCACTAAGATACCGATCAGCAAAAGGAATTTTTGTTACCTCCGGTCTCTACATGCTAGTGTAAATAAATTTACAATACATTTGATGTACTCTATGTAATTCACTTTTGGGGATTCAGCCGGATAGATTTCATCCTTTAATTTCCCATCACTGGGTTTTAGGTCGCAATTTCAGTGAAACGAATGAATCAGGCATTTTGGCCTCGCGTTGAAATATAATACATCGTTGTAAGAGCATAATTGGATTATGTTAATCTTAATTGCAATAGCAATATACGTACATGCCATTCATACTTGAAACTAACTAGGTACCGTAATTATAGAAACTCGGTCTCATTAGTGATTGTAGTAATGCAAGAGCTTTTTGTTTATTTATATATTTATCACAAATTGCAGGCGTTTTGATAGTTACCATTGGCCCTTTAGCTGACTTCGGAGGAACATCAAAATGACAAAAGCTCGAGAGAGGAAATAAAAGAGTGATTCACAGACGTTAAAGAGACAGACAGACAGACACAAAAACAGAGAAAAAGTAAGATGAGTACTGTGGAAGGGGTCGAATATGACATACACTGGGGTCATGATAGTTTGAAGTGAGAAGTCAACTGCAGGTTAATAGACTTTTTTGGCGTATGAGTATACTTTGCCCAGGGTGCACCGCGTGGAGGTAAGTAAATTATTATGACTGTCAATCAACTGACAGAGAATAACATCACTTCAAGCAAAGTATAAAAGACAGGGCTCGAAGCGGAACCGAGACCACCGTCAAGGTATCAGCAACCTCCTTTTCGGTCTTGGGCTGTACAGTGTTAACTAAATGGTCAGTTCACATTCCGATAATTAAGTTTCCCCAATTCGTGTCCTGCATTTGGGCTAATGCTTGCCAATAGGGTATATTGCTTTTTTGGGCAGTATTTCTTAATTCAGAAGGCTTGATATGGCTGCTTCATTGCCTCTTTCCTTTGCATGATTGAGAAGCCAAATTAATCTAATCTGATAATTAGAAGCTCAAAATCTTATTACAGCCCAGATGAGGCAATTAAAAGTTAAAGTTCCCTTAATCGCTGTAAGATGTGTTCAATCAGGACGCAAATTGTTAATTCAATTGTAACAGCAAGAGCAATAATATTATGCCTGTTAATTCGATTATAAGCCGAAGGAATTATGGAACATTAATCCTGGGAGGTGGGGAAGGGAACGCCAATTTTCAGGTCAAATGTTATTTTTGAAGGAAATAGGCAATTTTTTAATCAAAATTCCTCAATTGGAGTGGCAACATACTCTTTTACTTTTTTAAGAGTTCATTACTATAATATTTCCAAGTGCTCAAATGCTGTCTATTGCGGTATATCTGAATTCGAAGGGCTTGAATTGCCAAATAAAGTTTTTCTTTATTACTTAAACCAGGTGATGTTAAGTTTATAAGTAGTACCAAGGAAATTAATTGTAGAATACAATAATGTATTAAATAAAAGAACAGACTATAATGAAATCATGGCTTAAACAGGAGGTACATACTGTGTGGGGGTACACACGCAAGAGCTGACAGGCAGTCGCACATGAAAGTACATAATGGGAGGAAGACAGACATTATACACCCAAATCAATTGTATTTATTTATTTATTTATTTATATCAATTGGCAGGCGTTCCGATAGTTATCATTAGCCCTTTAGTTGACTTCAGGCTTCACAGAGGGGAAGGAACATTAAAGTGAAAAAAAAGTCGAGAGGGAGGGGGGACAGAAGAGTGCTGCAAAGACGAAGGTAGAAAAAAGGTGAGGTGAGTACTGTGGAAGTAGTCGAATATGGCATACAGTGGGATCATGGCAGTTTGAAGTCAGAAGTCAGCTGCCCATTGATAGACTTTTTTGCCGTATGAACATACGTTGCCTAGGGTGCATCACGTGGAGGTAAGTCTATCGCACACCCTCCAAATCAATTGTAAATAGGAATAGAGACCACACATATGATTAAATAAATAGAAATAGTGGAAGTAGGGGGGGGG
>UZAE01012144.1:0-41908 GCA_900617975.1 Rodentolepis nana
TTCTACCTTTTCTACCTTCGTCTTTGAAATACTCTTCTGTCCCCCCCCCTCTTGAATCTTTTTCACTTTGATGTTCCTTCCCCCAACTAAAGGGCTAATGATAACCATCAAAACGCCTGCCATTTGATATAAATAAATATTGCACAAACTTGTGCTTTTCTAATTTCATTTCAAGAAATACTGGAGAATAAATTATAGTGGAAATGCGTGTATTAGCAGAAGTCCTAGGTTCTGAAGAAGAAATGGCGTTAGAAGAGGCGTCTTAATGGTCCGGTGAATAACTGTTCTTTTTAGCAGAATTTTAAATGGTTCTAGGACTGGCATAAGCATTTGAAAAAATATCAGGAGGCACCTCAAACTAAGGTGAGCCTGAGAAAAGGATGAATTTGTACCATTGATAAGTTGTTCAAAGGCTAATTCACCTTTAAAGAGTAATGGAAATTATGAAGTGGACAATTTACTGGCATGCGGAAATTCAAATTAGTGTTTTCAATACAATTCAGTGATTGTATGGCCTAAAACATAGGTTGATACGAGATAAAAACAAAATGCATAATCCTTATTTACTATCACATTAAGTGTTATGGCTTATTTGTTTCACTCATTTAAACCCTTCGTTTCTACATCCGAATCCCCATTTCAAAGCAGCATTCATTAAAATATACGGGTATTTGAAAGAAAAGCGAAGATGGGGAGGAGATAACAGTATGTGCCTTAAATTAATTTAGAGGCCTTGGAAGCTGCTTTAAGCTCCACATTTTGTCAATTCGACGCAAAATCGAATTAACATGCCATGTGAGTGCGAATTGGTCAACGTGTTGCAAATAGTTATAGACTTTGAGTGCGTTCCAATTCGTCATAAGATGCCCGTACTTTTCAAGTTACCGGTTTTCTTTTTGATCTATGCTATTTGTCTACACGTACTTCTGCATATATGTAAAAATATACTTGATATTATGCCCATCAACAAAAATCTCACCTATCCTAAGCTAACGCATGCCTAAATGTTTAAATTGGTTTGCCAATTCATTCTCTCAAGTTTTAATAGAGAACTGCCTACAATTGGTTAAACTAAAACGAAGATAATTTAAATTTCACTTTTACGCTAAATTTTTCGCATTCAGTTATATCTACTTAAGTTAAAACAGTAGGACGAAATATGGGGGTATTGTCGTTATTAAAGCCAAAGTAGGATTTATTTTATTCTACGCTTTTATCTGTATTTTCGTTCTATTTCAAGTTGCAGAACAATAGGAATTTTGTAGTGGTTTAGATAAAAGTTCTCATTAACCTCTTACAATTTCTTTCATATTGCGCGTTTTAAGTACTACAAGTTGGTATCCCAATCAGATGAAGTAAAAATGAAGGGCCCTGTTGCAATAGCCTGAACTTACCAACGTTTCACTTGAACTGTGTAGAGTAATTCACATTAAATAAAAGATAAAGGGTGTGCAGTATGGAACTTCCTCCACTAAACATTTTCACCAATGCGCTAGTGAATTTATATGCTAGCCAAAATTTGGCTCAAAGCTTGGCTCCCGACTTCCCGCCATCCCCCCCCCCCTCCTCCGCATTTCAAATGCAACGAGCGAGACACAAGCTCGTACCATTCATTTGACATATATGTATGCTAACGCATAGGCTGAAGGAGATGCCACTACCTAATCGAAATTTGGCAGAACTCAATTTTATAACATGCAGCACAGTCTGGGCTTTAATAATTTTTAAAACGAAAGTTCATTTTATTGCACAGTCAATAAGCCCTATTTAGATGTTTGCAAAGATCAAGCAATAGTTGAGGTACATAAATTTTGAGCAAAAGAGAATAGTTGGCTAAATCGCTTGCATTAACTAAGGAAATAAATGTTAGCAGTGTTTGCAACAATAAATACATGGAAAGAGGAAAAGTGGGAAAAAAATTTCCTCCTAATTGTTTCCCTTTTAATGTTTTCTAGATTTTCTGCATGTGGGGCGCTAACTGATGGGCTAACTGATGCCCATTAGTATATCTTCGGACGGATTTTTTAAATCAAGGGTAGGTCCTCGTCTAAGGAAATATTACTACTTCTATTAAAAAAGTCACTAGTAGCACAACTCCATCTCTTTGAATTTCTGCGGCTGATTTGTCTTGTTTGTTTAGCAGAAAATTTCCTCTAATTTCCAACACATTACTTCCTTGTCCTTCATTAAGAGCAAATACAACTGTATCTTCCAAAATATTTTAAATATTGAAATAAGAATAAACCTGTTCCTCAGAAAAGTCGAAATAGAAGGTGAACTAGCTCACTGACCAAAGTACTGACTCATCAAACATTGTCCAATTTCACTCTGTTTGTATATTCTTCCGCTACCCTCATCGGTTACTTGTTGGTGTTCAGGCCAATTGGGACATAAAAGTTAAAATAGGGATTAATAATTTTCAAGCCATTTTCTCTTCTGATAGACAAGATTACTTGATTGACTGCTGCAGTAGTAGATTGCATGCTTCAACGTCTCCTCTACATTCGTAATGCGTGCAAATACTTTGAAGAATTTGCTATTCCTGATTTGATTCGAGAGTTCATTTTAGAGCAAGAAGTGTATACAGAATTATATCACCTGCAGGTACCAAGTGAGTGAAATCAGAACCGATCAACGAAATGCGCTTTGAATTATCTTTAGGTGTAGATGATTGAAAGGTTGACTACCGAATGTAAAACAAGGTCAGCAAGTATTGTAGAATAATTTAGACGACCATTGGTAGCTTCGTCTTTCTAAATCGTAAAATCATTTGGTTTGATGACAATGTCGTTCCCCGTTTCACTTCTGATCCATAGACGAACAGTACTTCCATTCAATTTTTTATTGCGATAAACTATTTCCGAGACATTGGTCTTCTAAATCAGGCAACTGTCTGTCCTTGTTGCTTAATCAACCGCCCATTAATAAAGCAGCGTTAATTGAATTAGTAAAATGTCATGAAAAATTTTACCGGGGCAAACTGGAGCACTTGAAAGTCTTAAAGTCGAATCTGTCCCCGTATAATTATATCCAACATTCCTTAGCATGCATTTATTAGCATATTACTTGTACACCCAACAAAATAAGTTCCTTTTAACATTATAATGGCAATAGCTTGAAAAGTGCATTACGTCATTCACAATGAAATTCTTTTAGCTAATTCATTTATTTGTGTCTAACATATTTGTAGCTCCACCTAGGGACTCCGAAGAGAAAGTGTCAATCAGTTTTAGTTGGAATATATTCAAGCATATGTTGGTAAATAACTTTCTACTAAAAGAATATTTCATTCATAGAAATTGCGAAAAAAGTCCCATGAAAGTTTTGAATGCTCCATTCTAGGACCCTTCCAATTGACTATTCTGAATTGATTTGAATTGATCTTAGAAATGATATTGAATCCTATCTGCAGTAAAAAGCTTGCAACAAGGGAAAAAATGAATCCTTGCTTTTCAGGCAGAATTCTCCATATTATTCTGCTGACGTGTCACTCGTCATCCCCATTGCTACTTCCTCTCAAATTAATAAACATCCCGCATCCCGACTTCCATTTTGAATATAGAATTAGTCCCAGGCACTCCCCTTGTCCTGGAGCGGTGTTGACAAGCTGGAGATTGATAAGCGATATCTTAGTCTTCAAGTTTGTGGCCAAAATAGTCTGGTGTTCTAGCAATAACCTCAACAATTGGCAAATCTGTCATTTGGTGTAGATCTCCGAAGCAAATTAAAACTTTATTTTACTGGACCATTAATTATTTAAAATAATCAAGATAATTAGTAAATTTTGTGATTTGATTCAAATTCTAAGCGATAAAATCTTTAAATTGCAAAGTGAAGCTCGGTACTTTATCCTTTAAGTAAGTAAGATTGGAAAAATTGATAAAACTGCTATACACAGGACAATTTTAAAAGCTCTGCCCCTAGAGTCGGTGTCCTTTCGTTCACCGCCAATAAGTCTATTTATCCTTTCCGTGTTCAAATGTGAACTGAGCCAACTTTTTCTGCATTTCCCTCAAATCGAACTTTCCAATTTCATTTCCCACAATATTTTGTCAGGAAAATGTTCACTTATATCTCCGAAAGGCAAAAAAACGATTTCCAAAAATTTTTTTCTAGGGAATATTTAGGGCCTGTCTAACTGTGAGTCAGCCGATTTTAACATTCACTTGTCACGTGAGACTCGACATCACTCCTGATTTGTTATCACTTCGTCCAAACGACGCCCAAGTGCACAATATTCAGTGCTGATCTCTCGCTGAGCCACTGCAGCATGAGAGTTTGAGCATTTGCGGCCGTTCAACACGATTTGCTCTTCATCAATTTAAACGCACCCGATGAGCCCTCCAACTCATATTGCTGAATTCAGTTGTCCCTCACAATAGCCACAATCTAAAACGAATCCAATATAACATTTTTACTTATTAGAATGGAACTTACTTTTAATTTTCTCTGATTTATACACCACTATTGTTTAAAATATGACTCTCTATCTGCAGAAATTTAGTTTCTTTATCTGTGTCTTACAGAGCTATCTAAGTAAAATCGGACATCCCATTACGTATGATCACCTCTCTTTCTCTCACTCTCTTGTAAGTTTTAAATGTTCAAGGAGATCTGCTCTTACCCTAGAATATAATGTACACATAATAAAGGAAGTATTAAAACGCGAATTGCAAGCAGATCAGGAGGGATTCACGGCCCTACGTGACGTAAAGGTGAAGTATTTTCTTGTCTGCTACCATCTCTGCAGTTGTCAAATCTTCGTCAACATTTAGAACTGTTGTAAACTGTTAAACACAACCCCACCCCTCACCCACGCATCCCAGACAGCAAGCCCAGTCTTGTATAATTATAGCGAAAAAAGCTGACAACTTGTCGACTGGTTGAGGTCAACCATGCTCAAATCACCATCTCAGTACTATGGATGTCTTAGCTCTCGTTCATCAACGATTGGTTCATAGCTGGCGGGGGAAATCGACATTAGAACATTCGAATGAACGAGTAAATTGCCAATTAAGCTAAACCCAATTGTGACCTCTCGAACACACGGTGTCATGAACCTAAATCGTAATTTTAATTTAACTTTACATTAAAAAATGTTTGCTCAAAGATTATGCTTTTAATTATTTAATTTTTTGTTGGAAAGAAACAAATAAAATCCTTCATTATCATGAATAAACCTAATAATGTCATTAAGTCTTAAAAAATATTAATCCTTGCACTCATTGGCGTTAACATTTAATGGACTTCACCCTATTTTGATAAATCGCATGATCTATCTCCACCTTGCAAATCCGTTCATGACATTTCGCGATCCACTCCACTTTGCAATATTCTCTTCCGGTTCCATACTTACTTCCACACATTTCATTATGCACCTTTAGCATTGAAACTGTAACATAATATTAGGCCTGCATTACCAACGATGACAATTCCGAAAGCATTCGTGGAATCGTTCTATTTGCAAGCTTTAGGTGGATATTAATTCCATCTTCGATGTCTCTCAGAAAATAGGCCTTAAAGTAATCTAATTTTTTCTTTTAATTTTTGACCAGAAGTGCCGCAATCGTCATTTAGCAAATACATTTGCAGCTGCTATTTCTTATGATTGAAGTGTTCATATTTAAATTTATTAATTTAATTAAAGAAGTTCAAGGCAGTTTAATCGACGAAATTTCGAAAAACTTTTCAGTTAAACTCCTCACCAATTATACTGCAGATATAGACAAATACAAATAACGATACGATGTATATAATTCTGGTTAAATAGAAAAAATGTACGTATTACAACAGAATATCAGTGCCCTGAGAATAAAAAAAGGAAAATTTAAATATTTGAAAATTTGAAAGGTTGCTGAGGTCACATCCGTCTTCACTGAACAATCAAAAGGCTCAAATACATATAAGTGGAATTATTAATCACACAGAAAATTAACCAGTGTCAACTCTAATTCAGGGTCAAGTCATGAAACATGAAAAATATGTTATTGTTAATTGACTCACTCTCTTAACGATGACATGAGCAATTTATTGGCACCACAACTGTCAATAGAAAGTAACATGAAGCGCTTAAATTTGTTTACCATGAAGAAAGAGGCATTGATTATTAGTAGAACCGACAAAGAAATAAGAGTATGGATCAAAATAATTGTTTGCTAGCCTTTCTAACATCCAAATTCCATGTTTACTTCCGTGGATTTCAACAAACATCTATATGCTATGTTTAATACCTCTAATCAAGAAGAATCGGCTTTGCTGTCCCATTCCTTTGTTCTTCAAGAGATCGGAAATGTAAGTGACTCTTCCCGTTATCCTGCACTTAACGGGGTTTAACGAAGACACATTTATCACCTCTACTTTAATTCGAACAAAATGCCTTCAGTGCACTCATGTTTTAACTTTGCAGTTCCCACCTTTTGGATCATTTACCGCGAATCAGTCTGCTCAGTCTTAATTTTTGAGTCTTGTAGGCCTACTGTTTCATATCTTCCCTCTGACTGTCAATGTGCAAAAAAACGCGAAATCGGTCAACTCCACAAGCCGCATCTCTAGGCTCAGTATCGGCGCATTACCATTTTTCTCCAATTACTCCTTAAATTCATTTCTTCGGAAATCCTATTTGAGCGACTACTGCTCGTAAAGTGCTGATCAGACGAGATTTACACTTTCTTTTATGGTATGCAATTTATTTTGCAACTGTTATGGTGTGTTGCTAGCAGGTGGGTATTAGGATGCGAGCATTAACGTTCCACTCGAGAAAAACGAGCTGCTTTTGTCTCTCATGTATTGAATGATCGATTATTGGATTTTCACGGTCACAACTGGTTAAGTTTCAGTGCCTCTGGAGAAAACATCGTTCGCATTTGTTGGTTACCCAGGCAGCCAATCATGTATCGCCATATATAAGTTAATTAATCCCTTTTTGAAGAAAAAGCACCATTAACTTTCCCTTTTCTTAAATTTGGGCAATTTTAGCGTTAATAAATAGCGAGCGAGTGCTTACAGAAGTAGTAAAATAGTGCTGTCGCATTCAATAAATTTCATCCCTCAAATTGTAGATGATATTTTCATCTAGTTTGGAGCAGAATATGAGGGTCGTAATCTCCATCGAAATATAGAAAGCTCGCCTTGTTAGAAGTTACTTGTTGGCTAAACCCATTAGAAGAGATTAGACAAGTATATATATATATATATATATATATATATATATAAACACCTCTTATTTATAATGAAGTTTCTCCCCTGAATTGGCAGTTAAAATGTAACCTTCCTCAACCTGGTCAGTTTCACTAATATCTATTAACCCAAAATGAAGAGGAGGCTATGTCGCTTTAATGAAATATTCTTAACTTCCGAATGCAAACGGAGATTACATCTTCAAATCCCACCCACGCGTGAATGTTCTTACAGATTTTCTTTTGAGACTTCCTGTTACTCTTTCAAGCGATATACTTAGTAACACTCCGAAAGCTTGTTACTGTTAAATGAAATAAGCTAATTTAATGGTTGTCTTACTCTGCAAGGTTTCTTTGGCACTGTTGAACATGATGCCAGTTGAACCAAATTGCTTTACCGAAATGATATGAGGTATATTCTATTATTATTTTTAGCCAAATTTAGAAATTTTTTAGAAAGTTAACGCCATCTACGTTGAGGCCATGCGAAGACAGGTGTTAGAAGAGACAGTCAATGAGAGAACACTAGTCAGAAACATCCAAAAAAGTTGAGTTGAGTTATTTTCATAAACAAAAAGCCCAGAAAAATGTTGCAAGGAAATATATTTTCAAAAAGTCAATTTCGATAAACAAGTTGATGACTTTTCATCTATTAGACTCTAGTCTATTGAGAGAGGTGAACTACCTAAATTTCAAATTGATTTGTGAAATATGTGTATCATGCGGATCTATAGTCGTTTAACAAACATAACTATTTTATTAGGTTGGCAACTAAGTCATTGCCGATTTCAAATAAGAAGGCAAATTCGGAATTTTTGTTTAAAAATATAACTTTATTCAATTAGATATTGGCCGTTCTTGTCGATCACCTTTTTCCATCGTTCTGGCAGAGTAAAAATTCCCCCTTCGTAAAATGTCTGGTCTTTGCTATTAAAAAACTGAATTAGGTGTGATCCGACATCATCCGCGTTGTTAAAAATTTTACCATTTAAAGAGTTTTGCATGGAACGAAACAAATGGTAATCCGAAGGCGCAAGATCAGGGCTATATGGTGGGTGTGACAAAACATCCCAACCCAGTTCCAATCATTTTTGCCGAGTAACCAAAGATGTGTGGGGCCTTGCGTTATCATTATGGAAAACAACACCCTTCCGATTTGATAATGCCGGCCGCTTATCTTCAATTGCATCCTTCAGTTTTTCGAGTTCTTCAACATATACATTTGAATTTATTGTTTGGTTCTGCGGCATGAGTTCAAAATACAAAATTCCTTTGTTATCCCACCAGACTGACAGCATAATCTTTCTTTGGTGAATCTCTGCTTTTGATACTGTTTGGGCTGGTTGATCTTGCTTCACCCATGATCTCTTGCGAGTAACCTTGTTATAAACTATCCACTTTTCGTCGCCAGTAACTAGGTTCTTCAGAAATGGATCATTCTCATTGCGTTTCAGTAGCGGCGAATCACAGATGCTAATCCGTTGCGTCAAATGAATTTCCTTTAACTGGTGAGGGATCCATAAATCAAGTTTCTTGACATAACCAAGGGTTTTTAATTTTTTTTCAATGCATATATGCGACACATTGAGCTTCTCTGCAATATCTCGTGTTGTGCTGTGACGATTTGAATCGATAATGGCCTTGATATGGGTTTCATCCACTTCGACTGGGCGGCCAGATCGTTGTGAATTTTTCAGTGAAAAATCACCGCAACGAAATCTTTCAAACCAATTTCGACACTGCCTTTCTTTTAAGGCTTCATCTCCATATACGGCACATAACTTCTTTTGTGCTTGCGATGCGTTCTTGCCTTTTCGGAAGTAATACAATAAAATGTGTCGGAAGTGCACGTCCTGTTCTTTCATTTTTAAATTGGGATAAAAACAAAACTAAAGAACTAAACAAAAAAATTTTTACTAATTAACTTAGAAGTCCATACAGTAAGGAAAAATATAGGTTAGATGCTCTGGCCACGTTAACAAAACAAAAGAAAGTATAGAGTGAACCCGTCAACAAAAACGGCAATGACTTAGTTGCCAACCCAATAGATAATAATGAAACTATTGATTAAGGGAAATGTTGACGGTTAAATTTGCAATCTTTTTGATCTATTAAGAGCCACTGATGATTATAGAGGGGCAAAAATATTACCAAAATAGTTTTTCATGAACAGAGTCATTTCTTTACCATTTAAGGATTTACTATTGTTATTACAAATGAGAAGACTAGGTTCGTTACGCGTGGCGAATTATTCCGGTGGGAGGCCAATGATTGACAAGGAGTGCTGCTTTCGAGAATTTAAGAAAATTGAACTTGACGGTTGCTGATAAGGCATTACATATGGTCAAAAATCCCATGAGTAATTATTTAAGGGCATAAATAAACATTCTCCCAGGCTTTCCACCTTGGAGGATTTAACAGAGGCTGATTTTCACATTATCTAAAAAATGAATTAGATTAAGCATTCTCCCTTGAAAGTCTAAAAATATTCATTCATATCAAATGGCAAGCGTTCTGATGGTTATCATTAGATCTTTAGTTGACTTCAAGCCTCACAGAGGGGAAGGTACATCAAAGTGAAAAAAATCGAGAGAGGGGAGCTAACAGAAGAGTGTTTCAAAGATGTAAAAGAGACAGACACAAAGGTAGAAAAAAGGTGAGGTGAGTACTGTGAAAGTAGTCCAATATGACATACTGTGGGGTGACGGTAGTTTGAAGTCAGAAGTCAATTCCCGGTTTGTAGACTTTTTTGCCGTATGAGTATACGCTGCCCAGGGTGCACCACGTGGAGGTAAGACTATCGCACACCCCAGTCTGAAAATATAGGATATTGTGATTTAGTTACATTATCACAGGTGACAACACTACTGGCGTTGGATTAAAGGAAGGAGTATAATTTTGAGCGTATTAAACATTCCACCTCCTACTTTACATTAGCTGAAATTTCGGAAAAAATTGTAACTTTAATCATGAATTTCTAGAAAAAAACCGCAAAAATATTTATTTGGTCAGTTCTATTTGTGCGCATACCAAAATGAGAATTTTTGGCATATTTAAGATTAGCATTCAAATGCGACCATGGGGCAGGAATTGAAATATTGATAGGGTACTACTTCGGCAGTGAAAATCCAACATTTTCAGATTCGATTTTCCAGGAGTACTTCAAAAATTTTCATGAATTATATTAAAGATCTTGGTATTGTTCTTGTTTTTCGTGGCGATTAAAGTTGAAATGATTTTTATATTTATGTGTTTACTGCTTGCAAATAACTGTTAGAAGTGCATCAAAGTGTAACTAAACTATATGTAAATACCTTTGCAATGATTATGGGGAAAACTGAGTGCTTATAGCATTCCAATTTTTGTGAAAAGCATTCTATCGTTTGTTACCATCAGATTCCGCCAGTGCATAGTATATCAGAGGTGNCTTGAAACGGTACTTTTTACTAATCTGTATTTTTCGAAAGGTGGTAAGTGCTTTCACTTAGCAAACTAACTCATCGCAGACAAAATTGGTGAGAAAAGTTTATTTTCAAAGGAAGCGTTGAAGGCGTACTTCCTCCAGGTTTTAAAATATTTTTTTCGAGAGGTTATAGACGACTTAAGTAAATGCAATTATATTTAAATCAATAGAGGCTTCGAAACAAATACAGATCATGATTATTGGTGCAGGTTAGAGGATCTGGAGCGCGATATAGGATCCATCACTACATTTCAAACGGGTTACTGTTTTCCATTTGTTCCCAATCAGTAATAAGCAGACATTTAACAATGCATCCGGGAAAAATTATTTGCCACAGACAATTTACATAATGGTTGATTTTAATAGGAAGAATAACTCAAATGAATGAAGCGAAATTGGGGGCAAAGATAAATATTTTTCCGTTTTTCCTTTACTGTAAAAGATGCGTTAGTGATTTTTAAGCGAATTCCTCCGGAATCATGGTGAAGGACTTACCATTCAGTTTAAATGATCCGTAAAACATGCTGCAGTTGTATTTTGAAAATGAGAGAAAGCCATTTGAGTCCCTTGTGAGCCTTGGATATTGCTCTCCATAAATATCGCCACCGGAAACATGAAAAATGTGTAGTTGACATGTCTGTCAAAGATAATGTGAGCTTTGACGATAGCTGAGCATTAAGCTGCAAAAATTTAACTGAATAATCCACAACAAGTGTCATGATTTGTGCGCAATCTAAATTTCCATTATAAAGTAAATTGAAAAATTTCTGGAAATCGAAAAATTATTTGAACGACTCTGAATTTTTTGAACAGCGATCTTAATAAATCACTTTCTTCGGTACGATAGTGCTGAATAACTTTGAAACTAAGCAATACCTTCTGTTTCAATGGGGAAATAAAATTACCTTTTAATAAGATGATTTTGAAGAGTTTATATCAAATGGCAGACGTTTTGACGGCTATCATTAGCCCTTTAGTTGACTTCAGGCTTCACAGAGAGGGAGGTACATCAAATTGAAAAAAGTCGAGAGGGGAGGGGGGAACAGAAGAGTGTTTCAAAGATGTAAAAGAGGCAGGCACAAAGGTAGAAAAAAGGTGAGGTGAGTACTATGGAAGCAGTCGAATAGGACATACAGTGAGGTGATGGTAGTTTGAAGTGAGAAGTCAACTGTCAATTAATAGACATTTTTGCCTTATGAGTATACGTTGCCCAGGGTGCACCACGTGGAGGTAAGTCTATCACACACCCCAATTTTGAAGAGTTTATGAAGAGGAGTTCTTTCACACTTTCGTTGTGTATATAGGTCTTCTTTTACGGTTGTGCCCGATTGCAACCTTGTCTGAATTTGACTCAGTCATTTCATCAATCTAATAGCAATTATAGTGAAATTCAAGAACACTTCTGATAACTGAGTTCAGAACACACCAGGCCAATGATTGCTTCTGTCATAATTTGCTGTCAACTTGTCTAGAGCGTCGTTCGCCGAACGCATTGATGATGGAGTTGCTTTGTGGCCTAGAGACTACCTACGAAAATTGTTCACACCGAAACAAATACATTTTTTTACATCTTCAAGTGTTCTTCATAGACTTTTCTACCACAAAGGTACCATTGAATTATAAACCTCCTTCATATATATTCTCTACCTCTGACGTACGGTATCCCAAAAACAAATATCCCATCTCAACTCTTTCTCATATGTTTCAATCGAAATTGAGCTTTCTGAAAACATTTTGCGGAGCAAATGTAGTGGACAGTAGCTGCAATACACGAGTTCACTAACCCTGGGGAAGTAAGCAGTCAGTTTTCCGATAGTTGACAAAGTTGTTACTCTTTATAATTGTCCTTTGTATTCACCAATATAAAGAAAATGAATCGTTTACACAATATGACGATTTACTTAGGCGTTTTATCTTTACTTCTAGGTCTTATTTATGCATCTTTTTAAGTGATTTCTTCTCAATAGAAGAATTAGGATAAATTGAATCGATCCCTCATAGATCTATGCTTTATAATAAATAAGCCCATTTGTAAGTACACACATATATTTTTTGGTATATACAATATTACACAAAGTCCAGATTTGTACAATTCATACACATGAGGTGTTTTTTGGATTATTGACCCTCAAGAAGTAGTAAATGGTTAATTTTCATCAATACATTTTGGATCCGAAACCGCATATGATCAGGAATGACTTGAAAATTGATTTTAGACTTTTCGATAGATAAAAATAAAACAGGAATTTGAGAAATGAGGGGAACAACTACGACATCAAGGGTAGTAGATGTAAGTTGTACGTAAGAGTGTCAAGTATACACCGCATTAACTCGGTCGGACGTATCTCCACAAAAAATGCTTGCACGACATGTATATGGGCAACCGATATTTTCACCGTAGACGGTGTTTTCTGATTGGCATTCAGGTATGCGACAATAACGAGGAACTGGGGGACACATGTAGAGAAGATTCCATCTTACTGGCAAGGTGTAACTGGGACACTTTTCAGCAAATGGCTTACGATTCACAAAGGCGTTGCCATTCAGACAGAATCCAACTCGCCACTCAGGAGTTTGCTGTCTCGAAGTTAAATGAATCACAGCTGGAAGCAGAAAATCTGCAAAGCCACCGATTCGTCGAAGTGAGCGTTTATTTCGTCGTGGGTAGCCGGTAGGTATACTGTTGTTAGTGGCATTCCTGTTACTCATTGTCTTATAGGGAACTTGTAAATTCGATTCTTTAAATGCATTCACAAAAGTATTTCTAGCTTGAGACCTTCGTTTTGCGGATTTTGGCCGTTTAGTACCACTGTAAAAGCGAATGTAACCATGTAGAAGACACCGCTCTCGATTTAAACTTTTCTAAAATAAATAAGATTATCAGGTAGAATTATTTACCTAAAGTAGGCTTCAAAAGAAGGTAAATGAAGGCATGACTGAGAAGTAGCTGACTATTTATTCAAATATGGCTATTAATCGTGATTTTGTGGAAAAAGGATCATGAGGACACATGGAACATAATTTCAGTGATTGAGACGTCGCCGAAAAACGATTTTGAATTTTTTCGCGACTCTGCAATGTCCATCACTAAATCCAAGATCGTTCCAATCGCCCAATTAATCGCGGCCTAGTTAACGGACAACTGACTTTCCTATCTTCTAATCAAAGCACACTTTCTCTTTCTCTCAACCCACCCCCCCCCCACTCACCCCTCATAGACACCCATGGCTTGCGGTTTGATAAACAAACTCCTAACTTTGAGAAAAATTTAACCAGATTTGATTGAAAGTAGAAATAGCTTAATCACATAACTATGCAAAATAATTTACCATTTCGTAGTGTTGTTCGCCAGTGTTGGTTGAGATCGTGTGGAGAAACGAATTAATTCGAAACTAATTTATAAGATACAGGCAATTTATAGCCACATAATGATCTTAAATGACAGTTTTCGTGTTTCCTTAACATTGAATAACCCTACGTCGTGTTAATCTCGTGGAGGATAGAATTAACTTGTTACTGGATACTTTACTATAAGAGGTCAGTAGATGATGAAGTGTATTTAATTTGATACAGTTTCTAATTTTCTCGACGGACCATTTATGCAAATTTTATTTGAATACAAAGCTTGGCTCTATCGAGGAGAAGAGCCGTTTTATTTCCCATCCTTCACTCACTAAACAAATAAGTAACTAATATATTAATAATAATAAAAACTTAACGCTTCTACTATGAAGATGACGAAAAAGTATATCTCACGGAAATCCTGCTGGGTTAATAGCCATAAAATTTATTGATATGTTTTCATCAGTAAATTAATCGTAAATCAATCATACTTTCTTCAGTAACTTTTCGTAATAAGCTCTAGTAATTTTTTATCAAGCAGTAGGAAGCTTACGCGAACAGCAGGCCTTCCATTTTTGTTGAAACAGAAGAAATGCTTGGAGACCCTGTTTCGTAGATACACGCCATTGTAGCGGGGTTGAGGGATCCATTCCCACTCAACTAGGAAAAAAATTACGCATTAGCAGAATTCAAATTAACGGCAATCATTCGACTTTAGATATCTACTTCAACATTACTTTTCCGTAAAAAATGTCGAATTGTGCGTGAAGTATTAGTTGGCAATATTGCTTCCTTAATTTTACAACTATTGGACACTGGATAAAGTTGAAAGTAGTGGTAAACAGCCTGGAGTTTTCGAGTCATTAATTCTCAAGCGAACGAGCAGTATGTAACAGTTTGAGAATACCCCCAAACTTCATGGATTTGCAATCTAGGTGTTACTATGGCTGACCACTGTGTGGCCTAAAAAGAAGTTAATTTCCTTCCTCTCTGCATTTACCTTGAACCATTGAGTCAGAATGTAATGATCGAATTTATTTATTGTGAGGTCATGAGTGTTTTCTAACAGAAAAAAAATATAAGAAATGTAGTGAAGCAGTCTTTCTGTTTGAGAAGGATTGTGAAGCCCCATTCAAATAAGCATTGAATGGAACATTTGAAATGGGCAGAGCAGAAAAGACGTGAATATTAACCTTCTTGGAGGTAAGTCATAATGATGTCAACATCTCGCCTATCTAAGTTGGGAAATTCTAGATCAGCATACACATACAATATTTTCAAGCATTTATTCTGCTTCAGTCAAAAGATGCCATAGAAAATAAAGGAAATAAATATATTGTTTGAAAGAATCCATTTAGAAGTCGCTTTAAATGTACCTGAACTTAAATTTGTACATGATATAAAATGGTCTATGCTATCTTCAACTCATAGATAAAATCCAGCTGAAATGACCAGGGTGAAGAGAGTAATATCGATTCAAAGTTAGTCCCTCTTCTGATAAATAACTGGTTGCCATAACGAATATATTTTAATAAGACCGATGGTGAAAGTACATTTAAACATTTCCATGTTCATACAGAACAGACATCGATCATTTGAGGTTAACCCCAAATTGGGAATGGAGAAAGTAGACGCCGTGACGATTTTGGGGCTCACGTCAAATAGGGCTTTGCTAATTCCGTGGCTCTCGCTTCCACTATCCCAATGCTCTCTTTCAAGTTTGAGCGATCTTTTTTCTCCCACACGCTCTACATGTTGCGCGGTGATTGGAAATTGAGAAACTCACTGATTTGGCTGAATGGATTGCGTTCTCTGGCCACAATTTCTCTAGAGGAATTGCTCTTGGAAAGATAAGCGTGGACATCGGGACTATAGAATCGGAAGGCAGGGAAAACTGCATTAGTTCGAAGACTGTCAGTATTGCTCTTTAGCTGCACATTCTGTCGGGAAGCAGTCCCCACTGGAGTAGATTGAGATTTGGGCAAAATAAGGAGGTGGGTAGAAGAGTAGTAATAGATCCAGGTGTTATAATATTCGAAGTTAATTTTTGATTGTTCGCTTGGAGATGAGGTCAACTTGTTGTACAATCGTCTTGCAGAAGAGGGAAAATGGGGTTGATTGTAACCTGAGTTTTCAAATGGGGGACTAGTAATGTGCTGTCGTTTCAGATACTGCAATTGGGATTGTAGATACAGACCCTGTAATGGAGAGCGTATAACTCAGACTTAAATAGAATATTATGAAACATTACAAAGTTTATTTACTTCTATGAAGATCTACTTTTAAATTGTTAAAATAACAGTTTCTTTTGAAAAAAATCCACAATTACAAAATGGTTTTTAAATAAATGTCAACAAAATCTTACCTTTGTATATTGTTCGGAAGGTTCGATCATCGTGAGCGTACAGAATATCACAATCCATATACTAAAATTAAGCACAAAGGGGGATATTATTAACCATTTTGAAATTAAATTGATTGAGTTAGAGTTATGGCAAAGCCATGATGTATTAAATAACATGCCTTTCATTTTCTGTATTAGACAAATTTAGATCAATTCGGATTCGTAGACGGTTTTAAAGCTAATGCTATTTTCAAACAAAACACAACTGAGTGACTGGATACAATGAGCCAATTGTCTTCGTTTTAAGAACTAGTGAATGGACTCGATACAAACTTTGATTATCCGATTCCCATTTAATGTACGGATAAAACAACAACTCGTAACATAGCAATTAATAAATAATAACATTTTTTCGTTACTGATGAGATGCCTAAGCCAAGAAAGCTCAAGTCTACGGTGCCTAAAATTGTCCCCGGGAGAAGATTTTCCCTGGAATTGTCACTAGGTCACTCATCATCCCTATTAATACACTCTCACAAGCCTATCTCGACAGCTTGATCGCGATTTGAAAAGAAATTTTTACTAGTCCTATAGAGTTCTATTCACTGAAAAATTGTATGTAGATATACTAGGGTGGCATGACAATCCAGTTGACGCAATTGACAGGTCTATCAGCCCTGAGTACTGCAGTCCGGAACTAAGCGATCTAAAAGAAAGACATGAATGCAAAATGGGCGGTTGGGTGCGAATTCTGGTAAATTACACCTTGACTATCATTATTTGTTTTTACGAATTGTTTCAGTGTTTTTTTTTGACATTGGTAACTCCAATGCCTACGATGTCTGTGTTGTGGGCCGGTGTGAACCTACCATTGCGGTGATACATCATTAGTGTCAGCTCAATTGTAACTTTGGAATAACCGGATTCGAATAAAAGTAAACTGCCCATTCAGCTGTGGACCATATTGATCCTTAAATCCACCTCTCGCTTCCCCATACAACAACCGTTTTTAAATAAAAATACATCACCAGACGCCTTGATGATATTTAATTGCACATCCTAAATGATGGATGCTTTGTTACCAATCACCTAATCATATTAAATTGCTCGTTTATTTAAAAGTTGACATGGATTACCACAGATCTAACCGATTTACCAGAGGCAAATTTATGCTCGCACTTGTCGAGGGGAAGAAGGCGGATATTTTAGAATGTTTGATGAGAGAGAGGAATAGGGTTTTGGCTGAAATATGCCCCCCTCCCCCACTGTGTGTGGTCAGGGATAAAACTGGTACTTTCCAAACCTCTCCATCTGCCCGTAATATTCACCCGAGGGCACACACTGTTTCTATCTGCCACCACACCCCTCTTTAATTTGATCTTTCTATTGGCACAGCAGATACCTGCATATCTTGCAAGCGGTAGGGAAGACCTTTAATAAGAACCCACACTCACTAACCAACTAACATATGAATGCATTAAATTATTCCACGTTTGTTCTTTTTTTCGTCTGAAGGATCTTCAGCCTTGGCTTACATCCAGCAGTCATGTGCGCAATTCGGAAAAGGTCAGATTGTGACGGGTAATACATGGGTATTAATTGATATGGCCACAAACACCACGTTGGGGGTTGCTTGCAAGCGCGTGAAACAGGTAAGATAATTAGGTATGTCAATTTCCACACAAACGCTTCTAAAACTTTTTCCGATCCAATGGAATTTTCTTAATTTCTTTAATGTTAAAACGCCTTAATCGCAACTTAATCCATATGGGCATCTTTCCTCTCGGGAACTATATTCACCCTATTTCATATTTAGCCAAACACATTGTTTAATATTATCAAATTTTATACAGCATCGTAAACTGTAAAATTTCATCTATCGTAAGTTACATTTTAACTCTTTATGAGGCAAACTCATTTTACCACCGTAGGGGGAATTACAGCTGATTTCTCATCCAACAGAGTTGAAAATCGATAATGAGTTAGGAAATTTCTAATGTCATCATTAAAGGGGTCACAAAATTCCTATCCCATTTCGAAAGTTGTTAATAGGGTGAAAATGGCATTCTGATTTTACGGATATTTATAAAAAATATAAATAAATTTTTAACACCAAAGGCAACATGCTCTAATCTGGTTAATTTTTAAACATTTTACTTGAAGTTAATTTGTCTATGGGAATAAATATATCATATGAATTTTAAAATGGGACTAAGACGATATCTAAAACTTTAATTATAAGACTTACCGGTATTTGATTTGAATTCTTGGTAAGTCGACACAATTAGAGCTGGTAATTTTACTACAATATTTTCTCAAACAAATGCGAGACGACACATAAGGCAACGACAACAGCGACAAGAGTGGACAGGCAAATGGGATCGTGGAATTCATGGAAACTTCCAGCCCAGAAGAACATAGCTCTCAGATGTGAGATAGGAGCCGACCGTAAGACTTCTGAACGGCCAGATTTCGCTGCTTTTGTTCTAGTGTCTGGTCTTCTTTTTGGTTGTTTCTTGTTATAACAGCGCCAGCTTCATTAAGTCTATTGCCGTTTCGCTCTCTTATCCCACACACTCTAGCTGGAAAATATCCACGAAAAATTTTCTCTCTCCTTCTGAAAAGATGCACAAAATTTATTAGAAAAAAGTGAAACACGATGACTAATCAACTATGCTCTTTTCTCATTTATTTACGATCTCGAATTATTTGCGTAACTAATTTTCTTCCTTTGTTTGGTGAAGTCCCTAGAGTTGGTTTCTTTATCACGCAGGCCCGCTATTTATTCTTTACTAATTATCTACAGTAATATTTTAAATAATGTTTAGCCTATTATTGCACACTCGTTTTCTAATTCATGCTCATTACAATTAAGGTATTCGACACTACCAAATCTTCCAATCCGAAAAAAGAAAAACCTGTCATTAGTATATTGCTAAAAGGTCACACTCCTTCTCAAATTTCTGCCTAATTGCAAAAGATTTGATGTGAGGTAATCATAGTAATGTGACTCGAAGCTGACATATATATTATCACAAACCACGAATAGATCACAGCTTCATTTTCAAATATTTCAGTATTCTGATTGTCCAGATTATCTTCTCATGTTTGCTTCTTAGTTCCACTTTCTAGGATTTTAAAATAGAGCAACGATTTCGATGTGGAAGAACATAATTTGAAAAGCTTCTTAATTGCTATGATACTTATAAAATCATACAAGCTGAAGAACTGGAAAACTGAGTATCTCCAAAGATAATATGATATACAAAAATAGCTTTTCAAGCAGTCTTCATTTTTACCGACAGAGACTATCCACTCCAAAATACAGCCATGAAGATACCATTACATATCTAAGATCAATTTCCGAAAATCCAAATCTATTCGACATTAATACAAAGGTAGACTTGTGTCAGGAAGCATGAATATAAAAGGAAGTTTAATACCAAATACAAAATGTTTGAATCTAAATGAAGCATAAGTACCGGAAATAATTGAATACAAAGTGTTTCAAAAATAATTTTTAAAAGATACAAATACGTCAAGTAATGAAGGATTTAATTAAAGTATTTTACGAATATTTACTAAAGTATGCGACCTACAATGATTTCAAGGCGTTTGTTAGACAGATTTCATCATAGCCCATTTATCATGTGCACAGTCGAACTTGATTCAATGCGTAATAAAGGAGATGTCATCAATAAGTGCTTTTAGAATATAAAACCAATCTCCTAAACCATAGAGTACAAATATTCACAGCAAAAAAGAGAATTAAAAATTTTGCTTTAATTGACGTTTAATGATGTTATTTGAAATCAACATTCTTTTATTCTTAATTTGATAAAGAAATATTTTTTAACTAGAGTGTTTCAAACGATTGATAAAAGAAACACAAAATGCCCAACCAATTTAAATATTTTTAACTCTAATAGCTTGCTTTCATTAACTTTATTAGAAGGAAGATGGCCATAAAATTAATAATTGTCAATGCTGAGCAAAACAAAAAAGCAAAATGCGGCTATGCAATAAATAAAAATAATTAGAAATCATAACAAATACGTAAATGATAAAAGAAAGCGACAATGTCTTAGGAAAATAAACGCGAATCATAACGTACATAAGGCAATTTTTCAACGCGTGGTTACGACTAAATGTGCTTAAAAAGTTCAAGGTTGCAACATAGCTCATGCAGCAAATTCTTCACATCAAAACAAATTACAATATTCTTAATGTAATTAAATATTTTCTACTAAAACTTTACATTTTTTAAACATTTTACTCAACTTTAAATTAATAGATTAAAATTTCATATAGTTGTTTCAAATTATGAATTTGTTACTCGAAAAAATTAATCTCATAACACTACTTATTGACGGACTGGAATATCTATTCAAAAAACAATAATTGAAATATGTTTATATAATAATATATATAGACGTAACATATATATATATATATATATATATATATGTTTGTGTGCCTGTGTAGTTCTTATATTGAAAAACTCAATCGAACCTGCCTCCTTTCCCAATTTTACTGTATATATTACAAAACGATGTGTAAATATCTGACTTACGGTTTTGATTTTATCAAGAATATTTCTACCTGTGGAAAGATCTCCTTTCAAGTGTTTAAGCATAAGCAATTTTTTGCAAACATTGATAATATTCAAATTAATAATATAAAACTATCTAGAAAAAATAATGGTCTTTGCTAAACGATTGAAAAAGATAAAATATTTTTTGACAAGAATCTAATTTTTCCAATCGTATAAATAAATATAGCATTGTATTGAATTATAAGGCAAAGTTTGCGAATTAACTTCAAATGGTAAAGTTAGATATAATTTTGAGATCGGATATATTCAATTATTAAGAATTTTATTTATAAATAGTCATATTAAAGTCTTTAGAATTGCCGAATATATATTTAAAATGCGCAAATGATACAAAATATTATTGTTGTATAATAATTAGATAATTGAAAATGAGGCTAAATTATTAGATATTTTACACAAAACTCAACTTGCACTATCGCATGTTTTAAAAGACGATTTCGAGGGCGGACACTTTATAAATCCACATATCACGTTTTTAGTTATTTTTACTAATGAATTTTTCAGACGACGATTCTGAGTTCTCAATTGTCGTACATCCCCAAAAGGTGAGCTTTTTGTGTCTATATATTGGTCAATTAGCTCAACGAGGTAGAGGCCTCCGTTGTAAAACCGTCAGACGTAGCTATTGAACCGGAGCTTAATCCAGCGTGGGTCGATGATGAAGACAATACCACTATTGGCAACGCTGTTCTAAGGTATGTTCAATTGGTTATATTACTCGATTTCAGTCAACCAGCCATTCTTGACATTCATTCGCACATTGCTCGCAAGCGGCAACGAATTTCTGATGTTGAAAAATTATATGATGTCCTTGGGAAAGATTCTCAAGATGTTTTGGATTACAATACTCGAATTTTTCGTATGAGTGATGCAAACATGGAAAGGCTGTCTTCTGCTCCTTTAACGTCTGTTGAATTCAATAATACCTATAAAATGTTCTTGACTTCGAGTGAAGATACAACCATGGCTTTATTCAAAGCAAGTTATTCTGACAATATTTATCGTATTTATAGTTTGATAAAAAGGAATCTACACTTCTTGCGGACTGTGTTTTTGAACGATTCCCAATTTCCTGTGCGAAGTTTACCACCCAAGGTGACAGAGTTATTCTTGTTGCAAAGAAGCACTATTTTAAAGTGAGTCCTTTGTGGATTTGTTAATTTAATCGCTCTTAATCTAACTATTTTTATTGACAATTTTACCTTCTGTCATTTATTGTTTACTCGTTAATCTAATTTTTTCTTCAATTAGCGTTTTTTGGTAAACTCTCCTTTCCGGGTTGTTAGGGTTTAAAGGCCATACAATGCATATTTTCATGTTGTTTTCACTTATCGTATTTCTACTAAGCGAACGGCTTCTAACTTTGATTTGTGTTGTTGAGGCATAGTCAGTCATGAGGATTCTGGTCTCTTCATCTTTATTTATATTGGGGAAATTCCAATGCCGTGCAGAATATTGGTCTTATTTGATTGAATTTCGATTTGGCGATGACTAGTCCACAAGCATCAATATTTTTTGTCAGTTGCATAGTTGTTGCTCCAAGCTTTGCTTTTATTTATTATTTTCTTATAACTTTCGATTACTTTTTAAAAATGTCCGTCTTCGGAGCTTAAGTTCGAGAATTGAGAACTCCGTTCTTATATATGGCATCTAATGTAGTTTGAGATATCCGTAAATGAAATTCTAGTATAATATTTTAACCTGTTTCGGTCTATATTCTCATTTCTTCAATTTTGGGTTCCCACCTTGAATATGTAAGCCATATGGGTGATATTTCGCTTGATTGTTTTAGGCAGGCAGAAATGAATGCCCGCTTTTAAGTCTATACACCGTGTTTTAAAAAGCCTAGTTTTACTACACTTCCAGTAGTTACCAATTTCTTCAGTATTGTTATGCTCACTTAAAACTACATTTGTTGAGTAGCTCTAGTACGCCTTGCATATTAGTATTTTTTCGTGGCCTGAAGAAATAGGTGACGGAGTTACGTCTTTACTGAACTGGTCCTATCAAGTCCGAATTCTCCACGCATACGACGTTTTCTGTACTAGTTGCTTCAATTTTTGTACAGCTTCAGAGTTAGATGCTTCAAAATCGTCTTAAAGATTAGTTTCGCGGTTTTTGCATTATTCCTTAACGGAATTACTTTTCGTTATTTGTGATACTAAGGTTAACGCACAAGTATGAGAAGTCTAAGGTCATCAAAGCAAGAACATTGACTTAGATGGCCAACATCTGATCGATCATTATCAATTAACAAGGCAGGATGGATGTATGCATTTCCACTATGGGTTATTTCAACTACAACGAATTTCATAATAAGCTTTTTATATTTGTATGGATTAAATTACTAGCAAGAGGGGTAGATCACCTTAGTAAGTCAGGATTTTTTGTCAATAGATTGGCACACTAACTGCTTTATAAATATGTCTACTGGAACTTATAAAGTAGCCTGTAATTTTTACTTTCTTTTTTCAGGTGTACGATATGTCCACCAGCAAAGTAACCCATCCAAAAATCCCCTTTGATGCAGAATACGGTGAACGCGTTTCCTCTGTACAGATTTCTCCTCAAAATGAAATTGGAGCGTTTCTGGGGTCTTACGGAGTGTATATAGTCGATCTAAGGGTATGGAATTTTATCTTAATATTAAAGAAAACGCTAATTTATTTTCTACTTTCTATGCCTTCAAGCAGGTAATTTCGCGTTTTCTTATTTCATGTAAAATTATCTGGATTACTCGTTTTTTTTCACTTAATTACCAATGCTCTAAAAGGGGCAAAGATTATAGTTTATTAATGTCGTTTCTTGTCTCCTTGTCGGCTATATGGGGGGGGGGGGGGTTGTTATTATGCCAGGAATATTTAAATATTATCCATCTTCTCAGGTTGCCCATTAAGGCAACTCAAATTTATTAAATGCTTTAGCATACAAGTTTTACTAATACCTCTTTCATTAGTTCTGATTCCCTTCTAGCACATCAAACAGCCACTGATTATATCCTTAGAAAAGGGAAGTAAAACTAATGTTGTTAAAGGTTTCCTCTTTTCATCACCTTATTTTACTGAATAGATGTAAATCGTAAAACCATCATAACCATTCAAATTCTAAACCTCTTGCTCCCACGGGAGATCTAGCCATTGTTTCCTTAGTGTTTGGAGCGGTATATAAATTTATTTTCAGCACCTGCTGAAATTAGCGTTTACTTTTCACCTTGTCAAAGCGGGCTATTTGGAAATTTTTATCAAAGCGTTGTAGCTTAGTAAGATTGCATTATACAAGTTTAGTAAGGTTTGAAAGAGTGGCAGGGTTTAGTAAAAGTAAGAAAAAAATAGCACTTCATCGGTTCTCACTTTCATTTTTTTCCTTTTGATTTTTTTGTAGAGTTATGAAAAGCTAAACACTTCTCGCGTAAGTGGTTCCGCTGTTGCCCACTGCTTTTCCCAAGACGGAAATCTTCTCAATGCTTTCTCAAGTATGTTCTTAAAAAACTTTAAAATATACTCATGAAATACCGGGATAATTTAAACCGTATTTCAACACACACTTATTGATTTCATAATTAACATTCACTCGGCTTCTGGTTATCGACTGAGGTGTTTCCCAAGGCAGACGTAATTTATTTTTGCTACTGCTAGTGCGGGCAGTCACGTTATTTGTGTGATTGATGAAATGAGTTATTTTCAATTTATTTGCATTTCATTGCATCTCAGTGGGTGCAAGCGTTTATTATTGTTTAGTGCTATCTGGAATCGGGCGTTATGGTCTTGGTTGCGTTTCATCAGTTGTCACGATAAACTTTGGAAATTCCTTTTCTTTCCTTGGGACTTTCTTGTTTAGTTTTGCCTAGAATGTCCAAGCATAAAGGGTCAGAAAACTCGCAGACAAAGAATATCTTGATATTTTGTCAATATTGTTCGGACGGGTAGGTGAGATATTTTTAGAATGTGAGGACCTAATTATGCTCAGCTTATTGTATGACAAGGGAGTAGATTCTGTGCCTAGTTATGCCATAATATCACAGATCTCATGTCTACATTTATTGCTTCCAGATTTAGTTGTGTAAAGTTTGAAATCATACCATGCAGCCATATATTATTTTGCTCATTTCTTCGACCGGAGTTCTTTGAACAAATGGGAGTGATAGGCGTTTAATAAACACATGTATGACATTTCGTTTCAGTAAAAGCTCTCCGTGAGGTGTGGTTTTAGTTTTAAAGTAGTTCGCTAGTCTATCTGTGATTGAAGTCAATATTTTACTCACTATCGTGATGTGAGATGTCTGGCATTAATGTGGCCCTCTTTCTGGAATCTTGTATTCGAATTTTCCTGACATCTTCTCTCTAAAACAGTTCACTTTCAGATTAAAAATGAATTTTAGCTGGGTTCATATTTCCTTATTTGACAGAAGTAAAAGGGATTTCATTTTTTTCATAAAAAGAATTTGTTGAAAAATTTACAAAAAACAGTGCGAGGAGGTGATTTGTGAAGCTTCTAGAGCGTTTGACAGACCCTAGATCCTTATCTCACCCCTTTGTTTATGCAGAGGGTAATCCTTGGCGTTTCTTCCAAAACACACCTCTCACTACTTACGTTTCGCACTGGTGCTAACTTGCATTCACAATAACGTAGTCGAGGGATTATTGTTCCCTAAATCCTCAAATTTCAAAAAATTTCACTACTTATCACAATTTACGTCTTTATTTTAACTTCTTCATTGTGTCTTTTGTCTCGTCTCTTCATTACCCCACCCTCTCCCCCCCCCCCTCTTGTATTCTCTATTGTGAAGTGGTGGGTGTTTCTTTGTATCTTTTCTTGTGCCACTTCATTATACCACTTTTTTGTTTTAAATATCATAATCTTTTCCACGAAGGTATTTAGCAGCACAATAATGAAAAGTAGTGTTTTAAACATAGGCCAAGCTAAAAGTGTGTTGTGTGTTGCTGCATATTGACCCTCTGCCTTATTGCTATCTACATGAACCCATTGCGCCATTTTCTGGTTTTGTGTGGAACCAACTCTGAGGTAGGATTTGAATGCTCGAAATAACTCAACTGCACTATTTGACCTCTGGGTTCTTGAATGTATTCCTATCCTTCCATATCACTCCATTGTAGGTTTCTTACTATAAATGACGGCTTTATGAAATGGCATATTTATATATTAATTCATGTGCCGAAAATTGAAATCGTTTATCAATCGTCTTTCGGACAAATCGCTAATATAGGGCCAAGTGAATTTCCAACAGGGCTTAAATACTTAGCAATCTGTAGCGCGACAATTACATGTGCTTCTATTATTGTTCGTTAGTCTCGTTAACCCAGTATATGGTTGGTTCTTCCGCGTCGTTTCTCACTATTTCTTAACGATCTTGGGCAGAAGTTAAAGCTACCTGTTTGAGGGTTCGAAGCGAATTGCTTGCTTTAAAGCATTGAAACTGTCGACAGTGGGGTTTCCAGTACTTTCAAGGCGAGATTCTGTTGGTACTTATCGGCTGTAAACTATTTTTGGTCTCAATTTGTCGTGTTTTAAGTCGTGTTATCCTTATTAAGCCTCAACATTCCAGAGCTCATTAATACCACAGAATTTACGACAGCATGACTTCTAGCGCTCTTCAACAATTATATAAATTTTGGTAAACAATCGATAAGAGTTGCTTGGTAAATCATTCGAAATAATATTTCGGTAAGTAACTTGGATTTCCAATGAGTTACCATTATAATGGCCTAAGTTTAGAATTGTGTTCAAATAGTGGTCTAATGGAGTTTTCAACTTTTCAGACACTTTTTGTTTAATTGTAGGTTTGTCTCTCCGTCTAGAGTCTAATGGCCTATATATCATCCTCTTTCCCTCATCCCTTTTATGATACGATTTTATGAATTTTTCCAAATTTGTTGTGACAAGGAACGAGCTTTGCTTACGCTGGATGTTTTAACAAAAACACTTTTTGTCAATTTGAATTAATATGGTTTATATGCTAGTTAATCTGTTCTCGAATGAGCCTTATTATCACAGTCAATTTAATTAGATCGGGCTTGGTTACCTGGTTAGCCAAGATTTGCCTTGACGGCTTCACCAAAGGTCACCTTTTTTGCCCAGATGTGTGTGGAAATTCAATAATCGGTTATACAGTTCACTAAGTGAGTAAATACGTTTTAAATAGGTCACTGTTGATCTTGATCACCTACAAAATTGTGTTCAATTTTCATATTTTATTCTGTTTTCTAATGCAGTAGAAATTTCGTTAATATCTTCGACTAGTAGCTTTAAAATCCAATTATTGCTAGCTTTTTTGTTCCAGTTTTAGCTGATCTTTTCAAGGTTAAACTTGAGGAGATTTCTGCACTTTCAGTGATTAAGTCCCGCTTAATAAACCTGCTGATCACAGTTAATAGCTTCTTTTTTGATTTCGCAGGTGATAAATTTACCGCTAAATGCATTTCACTTGATTTTCTCATTTTGACCATCAAATTCGCATCTTAGTTTTCATTCACCTCACCCTACCCGCTTATTTCGGTTTCAGCACGAACAGTTGGAAGGCTTGAACTGTAATCGGACTCATAAATTTTCCACTAGTTAGTGATTGAGTTAAGCTGCACGAAAAGTGTCTTCGGGCACGCACTTTCTTGGCCACGTAAGCAGCATAGCATAGAGAAGGGAATCACGCTTGAAAGTTCTTTCTCTCTTCCTTTTCGTCCCACGAGTTGGACCTATCTTTTCCTCCTCACTTTTTTATTGTTTTCTCACCCAGTTCTTTCGTGTTCTCTCCCACAACAAGTCCCTTTGAGGTGATGAACAGGCGGAATTGATTATTCTCGCCTGTATGAAATTTGCTTCCTATATCTATATATGAGGTCTGTGCGTTTATAAATTAGATCCATATTTAAGTGTGTGTGTGTGTGTGTGTGTGTGTACTAAATTGGACGGTCAGTCTGAAGCAGTCAGTCGGTAATCTTATTACGTTTCTGGAAATTAACAATTAGAGATACCTTTTTGCCTATGGCTGGCACGTCTCATTTTATACGAATTATGTGTTGAGTTTAATTGCAATAATATTGTCCGAAAATGGTCTTGAGGTCTCTAAAAATTTGTACGATAACGATGTGGGCTTACCTACTTCAAGATAGGTGCCATCCTTTTGCAAGAAAATGGAGTTGTCTTACCATTTGAACAGATTCTTTGCTGCCTTTAAAAGTGGTAACTATGTCCTGCAAATATTAAAAAAAAATTTGTACTTGCGGAATAAGGGGGCTTGCAAAATTACATAATGGCGACAAAAAAATGAAAATTAATTGAATGGAGTCAATTCCTGCCATTTGAAGGGATAATCGAGAAGATGATCTGCCATTCTCTTTCTATTGTTACCTAATTTCCTGACGTCTTGAATGAACGTCAATAATTAGATGTAATACATGAATATCTTTACCTGTTACTGGCTTATTTATTCTCATAGTTGATCCTGAAACTGTATGTGCATTGTCGAGCACCTTGAGATGTTGAATTAACTTTTATGTTTTCTTTTCAACATATCGAGTTGGAAATAGAATTTTGACGGACCTTACCGTCAAAATGCATGAAACACAGTTTAAGTATATCTGACCGACCATCTTGCGTGCATACATCTTAAATAGAGCAGGTGTTTATTATGTTGTTTGAAACATTTCAGGCGACGGCTCAATCTTCGTCTTCGACATGAGAAAGAACGCTCTTCCAATGCATCGGTGGTATGATTACAGTTGTGTGGGCGGTTGCAGTCTCGCTATCTCGAATGACTCCAAGTATATCGCTTGTGGGTAAGTCATCAGATTTGTAGGAACCCAATGAGATTAGGATAATTTACTGGATGGCCAATTTAAAAAATGTTCCTGTGATTACAGAAAAACAAACTAATGTTACTTTCTTACTAAAAAGCTAAAAATGCTAAATATGTATTCATTAGTCCACAAGTGCTAGCACTGAAATCGATGCACAACTCAACGAATCTCCTTTCTTGGTGTGTGTATCGCTCAATACTTTCTCACATAGCTGGAGAGTTATATACACATTTCACTATTCTTTCCAGCTAACCAAATATTGAGTTTCGTTAGTGGCCTCTATTTGTTTGCGGAGTGGTGAAAAGTGGAGATTAATGAATATTATCTACTGCGATTCGGCGTTAATTTGATGAAAGATGCTTGTAATTTCATCAAGTACTTTTCCTTGGTTGTGTCGATGTCTTCACTTCACTACTTTAGATCAGTTTTAAGGTACTGATGAACGTGAATCGATACTTTTACACTCACTTCTAACAATGGCTCTTTGAATGGGAGTCACAGTTGGAGAATGAACTCCATTCAACTCCACCGAACTCGAATTAAAAATGGCATCGAGGAATATGCTCATTTTTTCCCTCTCTAATTGGAGTCACTTACAAGGTCCATTTCACCTTATCATGAATTGCCGAGGGAAAATTCCTCCTTTCTTGTTTGGCATTTGTGCTCTCTGTTCTATATTTCACAAGCCAGTTCACATTATCATCGCTAAATATAAGTTTTTTTAAGGTGATGTGGCTGTTCCACTTCCATCTCCAGAACTGCTAATTGATTTGCCGCTTGAAGGTTTAGGATGACGATCCATTTAGTAGGTAGGACTAATTTTAGCAGCCTAACCAACTTAGACAATGGTCATCACCTGCAAGACTGCCTATCTTTCCAATGGCTAATATGAAAGCTGCCTTTCCCAAAATAGAATGACGAAATTTGTCTGAAGAACACTGGCACGTTTGATCAAAGTGGGGACTGAAAAGAAAACGCTGTAATAGGCTAGGAATTAAACGTTGAAAAGCACGTATTATACGCTTACATAAAATAATCGTAAATGAGGTTCTGACGTGGGTCAAATTGCTGCACTGTGGTTTGGATTAAGTGTTTTTTTTTGTGCAATGAGTAATCAATGTAACTTATTCGATCATGCACATATATATATATAGTCCCAGTATTGTTTCTTTTCGGGGAAGATTTCAAAGTAAAAAGTAACTAATAATTTTCAATTGAATGAAAATCCATTTAATTTTACTACAAAGCTTCTCCATTTGGATTTACTTGTCGTCTTCCCCTCCCTCCCCCCCCCCCCCCCCCNCTCCCCCCCCCCCCCCCCCCCCCCACTCCACCCTACTCTCCCCCCTACGCACTGATTGATACCATCTGTGTTTATTAAGACACATACAGTATGGAGTTGGGCCAAATTCTAGTACAAGCAAATTAATTTTTTTGGTTTTAAAATAAGTGCGGAAAACACAATAGCATTCCTATTCCTCTTCCCTTCACTCCATCTCCCTCTCATAAATCACTTATATTGATTTGGCTTTTCTTTTGCCTGTCATGACCAAGCGTAGCTTGAGGCTTAATAATTTTGGAAAATTTTTCATATTTCCTTATTATTATTTAGGTCCCAATTGGGCTAATTTCAGTATACGGTAGTTTAGAAATCATATTTCATTTGCAAAACCTCGTCCAAGTTGTGTCTTATCGCTACTTAGATCATCATATAATGGGAAGGCGGAGATAATTCGTTGCTTTTCGAGCAATCAGTGATTTTGATGAGTAATTAATATGTGGCTTACGTGCCGTCACCAATTATTATTTTACGCACTTGGATTGCTTCAAAATAAACTTCCAGCGTAGACGGTCACGAATTTTGTTCTACGCAAACATCATAAACGGGCGAATAAAGTATGTGCTTAATAGGCAGAAAGTCGAACAATTTCGAATTTCTCAGTGTGTATGCTTACTGAAACAATAGATGTTTAGATTCCTATTTTTCTTTCTCCTTATCCGAAAACTATTGTTGAAACAAATTTAGAGATAACAGACTGTGATGCCTAGTCGAATCGGGCTTCATTATAGTTTAGGTTGGTCAATTGCCGATGCTTTCCCTGGGAAAGCCGGATTTGCCATTCTGTTAACCAATCTTAATGAGAGTGATTAATCATGCCTTTTCTCTCTAAGTGAGCAACACCTGTTTACCATTACGCTATCGGTGTCATTTGTGTTTACGATCTTAGAATGGTAAGTTGTTTATGAGTGCTTAGCATTCTGCCATTCCGCACGCTCAACAATGCTTAGGAGTCAAGTTGAATTCATGATCTTTGACGTGTGTAGGCACTTACGTCTTACCCCTTGGTAGTGCGTAGTACTTTTGGTAATCATATATATATATATATATATATATATATATACATATATATATATATATATATATATATATNTGTGTGTGTGTGTGTGTGTGTGTGTGTGTGTGTGTGTGTGCTTCAATTTAAGCTTATCTTTCTATGCCGTGGTAATGTGAGCTTTAGGTATTCACTTGACTTGCTCATTGTATTGATTTTTTTGCATTTGACGTGTTTCCCCTCAGCTTTATTCTTTACCTACTTGAATAGTCATTTCACTCACGAATTATTTACGAGATCGAACAGTGTTAAAGCTTGTTGGATGTTGGCTTCAACTCATCTCCTCTTGTCATTTTCTGACTTCACCATGAATTTTAGTTTTATAGCAAAAAACGCTTGATATTTCGCTGCTGGAAATTGAATAGTAGATCTTAATCGAAGCATGAGTTTTAGGGTTTTGGAGTGGAGAAAATCTGTCTGCTTTTGTTCTCATTTTTCGTATTTGTAAGTCTCCCAGGAATGATTCCTTTTCCTGTACGGTCAGGAAGCGCCGTACAGTCTTCTTTTAGGGAAACTTGTATTGGGCCAATTTTGCTAGCTAGACTTGATCAGTATTAGTTGGTCCTTGGACTTTGAATGCGTGATCTCTTTTTTCAAGATACGCTACCTTCGCATGTCGTTCTACTTTTGCATTTAATTAGTTCAATTCGCATTGTGCTGAGGAAATTTTAACCAAGCCTCGGCAATGATTAACAGGCTTGATGACCGTTGTCTGCATTTTTTTATTAGTGAATGCGCTAAAAGTACAGCAATGAGGATTAAAAACTTGGAAAATTGGGTGTTGATGTTTGGTCCATGGGATTCGGAAAACCGCTTCTCCCTTCACTCCGACTTTCTAATGTGTTCATTTGTGCGCAGCCATCTATTGTTGTGACTATTCGCACTGGTGACTTTAGACTAGAATCACAATAATAGGCTACATGGCTAATTCGGTCTTTATTCCTTTTATTGTAGATAATATATTAAATAACTGCTATGATTGATAGCTATAAAGATAGGTAATTAACTATCTCCTAGGCCGCCTGATGGCAAAATTAGGTTAAGTTTTGTGAATCATCCGGTTTCTTAACTTTGATGCAGTCGCGATATGAGGGAAGATTTCTTCTTTTTGAATATATATATATATATATATATATATATATATATATATATATATTTGTATCCATACTTTGCCCCTGAATTTGCAGCCCTTTCACATTGTTACTGTTTTTCGATCCGTGTTTTTGAAATAAGTTGTTGTTTATGATTTGAAGTACTCGTTTAAGCGGGTTTTGCTTTTAGTCGTTTTTCTTTCCAGTATGTTTCTCATACCTAAATGGTAAAAATGGGATTGGGGGGGGGGGGGGGGGGGGNGGGGGGGGGGGGGACGAGGGTTAACGAATATGGAAGCTGCGGTGGTCGATCATTTCCACCACCGAATTAACCTGTTCTGTTGAATAAACTTGGAAGGCTGTCTTTTAATGTCTTCTTTTGTCCTCCAAAATTTCTGCCAACAACAAACTTCGGCTATGATTGTTTCGTCTAGTTTTTTAGCAATTGGTAATAAATTATTCTATCTGCATCCCACCAAAGGCAAAACAAGAGGCTTCCTAAGGATCATAGAAATGCACCTATTTTCCCCCGCTCATCTTTGCTAATGCGTCGGCCTCCCAATTTCCACCTTAATCAATTTACCCCCACCTCCACCCCCTGCGTTTAGTGTAATTGCATGTTGTTATCCGCAAATGTGTGATAAATCTTCTTTTCTAGGTTAGTCGCGAACCTTTTTGATTCTTTTGTTCCACTTAGGGATTTTAACACCTCATCAAAGTTTGTAGGTCATTCTGATTTTTTAGTGCTTCATTTAAATTACCCGCACTTCGATTTGAACAATTTAAACGCAACTTGACATCTGGGTCTCTCGCGCCGTAAGTGTGTGAGCACTTTTGTGTCATAAATTTCAGCTGCTGTTTTGTTGCATCCGTGATGAAAGAAAAGTAGCGTGCGCGATGCCTGTCTGCATTTTTACCCTCAACAGTAAAGTAAAATTTATTGCTCATAAATAATGTTGAATAATTTGTCTGCTAACAAAAAGAGTTAACTTAGAGTTGCTTTTTTCATTGCGTCTGGACACAAATTGCGAACTTAAACATCTGTTTGGAAAAAATTGAGATTTCTTATTTTTACACCCTCCCCCCCCCTTCCCCGCCCTCCCCCTCCCAACGCACTAGTCGCCTTTGTAGTGGCCAGTGAAAATATGCCCCCCCCCCCCCCCCCGATTTGTTCTGTTTGACCACCTGGATCTTGGCCTGCAATGGCTTTTTAATTTGATCCTTCTGCGCCAGTATAAGAGTATGCTAATTCCAATTGAACAACTTTAAATTAGTCAACACTTAAGTTCAATTGCATCTTACGCTGTTTAAATCACTGAGTAGCTCAATTAAAGTCATTTATGTGCCCTAAAGTACAGTGTTTCGTCTAAAAAATTATTATTCAGTTTTTTAAACGTAATGTTGTTGGAAGAATGCTTGAAACACGACGTTTATTTGAAATTTGTACGTATGCGCATTCGTCTTCAATTTCTTAAACTACTTGCTGAATCTTGTGTGACACTTGTTGACAACAGTTGACAGTGAAGTTGCGTTTCACGTGGGCTACTACTCGGAAAGCTTACCGACTCTTTGGAAGCTTTGAGTTCCTGAAGTACATGTTTCCCAAATATACGAGTTAAGTATTTCCTTTCATTTCCAAATTATCTACTCCTCACGGCTGTTTACGTTCTTTTAAGCGGTAGCTATTCCTTTGGTGCATCCTTTTCTTTATCACACCGTCAATGCGGTAACCTTTGTTATTCTCTTTTCCCTCTAATCATATTTCAACCTATGTTCATAGTATGAAGTTGTTATTGATGCCACTCATCTCTAGTCAATGTGGCAAATCCATAGATTTGGACCAAATTTTGCAATTACAGTGAAAGTGCGCTTATGTATTGATTTTGTTTTAAAACCGTTTTCCTTACAGTTCGGAATCTGGTTACGTAAATATCTACACTTGGGAATCAGTGATGAAGAATTTGACTAAACGTCCGAAACCACAGAAAACGGTAGGGAATTTGGTCACAGCTGTGGATCAGTTACGTTTCCATCCATCCGGGGAGATGCTCTTCATGTCTTCCTCTCTCGAACCGGGCGCTGCTAGATTGGTAAGCATTTTTCTCAGAGCTTTTCTCCTCTATTCTACTTCCACTCGGGTAGTGTCTGTCATCTCGTTCAAAGAGGAATAAATATTAATGTCGACCAGTTTTTCTAGATTAAGCTAAGCTTGTATCGTATTTGCAGTTTTAACGGTAGTTAAATTAAATTATATACAGACAACTAAACCAATATGCTTTGATGAAACCGTATTCACATTTGACATCTGTTGAGTCGCAGACCTCGCGATCAGCTTCAATTATTGCACAAATCTATTTCTTAATTCTGGTTAGCAGAAAAAGGTGGCGTGCGACGAGTTCATCGGACAGTTGCTTAACTTCTTTTCTCTGCCCAATTTAAGCGTTACTTGGCTTATAGTCCATCACATTCTTCCAGAATTGCACTCATTATTATGGATCTAGAATCAAGAAATCTGTAATGGATCTAACTTTCTTTTGCAATGCCATTGTTATTTCTAAGGTTGTTTGTTCTCTGCCGTCCTGGTAAAAATGGCGTATTGGATAACAAATGACAATTCAACTTGGAAATGCCATTGAGCTGTCTGAGTGGAGTCTAAATAAATTAATAATTAAATGGGATTTTTGAAAAGTTTTATAGTAATCTAGCCCCTAAGGAGAGAATGGTATGCCAATACTTCCTCTAGAAAAGTAAAGATGGGTTTATACTATTGTGAGGTTTTATCCTGTACACAAATACCTTTAACGACGACTCAATAATATCTGGTCTTCTAGATTAACCCTTTCCATTCATTCTTCATTTTAGTATGACATCGAGAACCAACGCGTTCATGCTTCTTTCCCTGCCTGCATGGGACGTTTAGGCAAGCCGGTTTCGGTTGGGTTTAGCCCTCGTGGAGGTTACCTCGCAGTTGGACAGTCAGGGGGTCGCGCTGCTCTTTACTGCCTTGACTGGTGTGGGAGCAAGTATTGATTTCTCTTTTTCCTACGAGTATTTCCCTAGCTTCTTATGTACACTCAATCTACTATTATTGTCATATAAGGTTCGTCTTGTCTCCTTAACTTGGGGTGTGGTGGTGGTGGTGGGGGGGGGGGGGTTAATAGCTATCCCTATATCTTTACAGAGACGAATTGGGCACAGTCTTAGAATGAAGAATTATGTGCTAGTAACAGCACCAGGAGGGCAAAGGAATTTGCTAGTAGTAATTTGCCAAGGTTCATTGATGTGTGAAAGATGAGTGGTAGGAGGAAGGAGGAGGGGGTGGGGTTGTGCCACTGAAAATGTGGAGGGGAAACAGATAGGAAAGTTTTTTTGGTTTTCTTCATTGGGCTGGTATGCTCCTTCAAGCATAGCATTAGTGTGTGCATATGCCATATTTTTGCTCCACACTCATCGTTGACTTGGAGTGACGACAGAATACGACTTCCCCAATTCTCGAGATGCTTCTTTATCCGAAATACTGTAAATCACTTTCTGCCAATGATCTATATGGACGTCTGCCAGGCTAGGTTTTGGTGCTCCCATAAGAGTGCATTCCTGATATGTGCCTAATACTTCAGTCAAGTGCTACCAATGAATACGAAATTCTCTTGGCATTTTTTGCATATAAGGGGTTGTGATTATATTATGATGATATTGTTCCTATCCACTCAGTTAGTAACTTATTGGTGTGATAAGATCTTAGGGCATTATTGCTGTTTGAGATGAATCGTCGCCTATCGTCATGGAAACATTGAGGCTTCTAAGTGCCATTTTAAAAATATATTTCATCAGTGATTTAAAACGATCACTTTAAAGGAATCCTTAGATTTCTAATTAACTCATAAAATTAATCTAATTTAGTTTCATCCAAATATATATATAGGTCTTATTTGTCAGCGCCAATTTCCAAAATATAATTCCAGTCCTTAAAGGCGAAAAGTTATCCACCGATATTACGAAATTAAGGCTCTTTGAAACTCAGTATATCGATGTCAATGTTTCGTCTTCAAGACTGTGAAGAGGAAAATCAGACATGGGGAAAATTTTTTAAGAACAAGCTTTATTTCAGTTCATGGGACTTTGTGGTTGCGCAACTTCCCTCGTTTTATCACCAAAAGAGCTTATCAGTAAATGCTAAAATTGGAGCCTCAAATAGGTGCTTCTATTTCCCCAATTTCGGCCATTTTTTCTCAAGTCCATTTGGAAAATGATCAATGGAACATTTCATTGTGGGCTATGATATGTGTGAAGTGTTAGTTATGTCAATAAGTTCTTCAAATTAAAAATTGGTTTTAAATCGCCAGATTTTGGATATACTCATTTGAGAATCATGGAAAGACAGTTTCCTTAAATAACAAAAAGCGTTGAACGATGACTTAGAGATTAATAAAATCAATTAAAGCGGTCCTACTATGCTCATGTTACTACCTTTATTTATATCAAATGGCAGGCGTTTTGATAGCTATCATTGGCCCTTTAGTTGATTTCAGGCTTCGCAGAAAAGTGAAAAAAGGCCCTTTAGTTGATTTCAGGCTTCGCAGAGAGGAAGGAACATCAAGGTGAAATAAATTAAAGAAGGGGGGTGGGGAACAGAAGAGTGTTTCAAAGATATAAAAGAGACAGACACAAAGGTAGAAAAAAGGTAAAGTGAGTACTGTGAAAGGGGTCGAATATGACATACTGTGGGGTGATGGTAGTTTGAAGTCAAAAGTCAACTGCAGGTTAATACACTTTCTCGCCGTATGAGTATGTGTGGAGGCAAGTCTATCGNCAGAGAGAAAGGTAACCAAAGTATCAGAATGTCGAGGGGTGGGGGACAGAAGAGTGATTCACANCCCCCACGCTACTACATACGATCATGTCTATTAGCCCAAAATGAAAGAAAATAGGAAGAGTAACCGCTTCAACTAATAAACTGATCAATGGACAAAGTGCGTCTATGAAGTTAAGTACATATCAAGTGAACCAAGCTAGTAATGTGAAATATAACACACTAAGTAAAAAAGTTGGCAAACTGGCTTTAATATAGTCAAATACGGGAGAACCATTTAGACGCCAAGAACTAATATAATTTCTCCTTTTGCTCAATTAAAATATTATCGCCTTTGTAGGTAACTTTCGCGTGTGCAGTGGCAATACTTAGCACTAAATTTACTCCCACCAATAAATATTCACTGACCATTTTCAGCCAAAATTGTGCGGTTTTATTCTCATGGGAGGTGGCAGCAATGTGAGTTGTGCGTTGCTTGAAATGGAAAATGACGACAGGAAGTATCGTTCGAGCAGGTGTGAAGCAGCCGGCCATTCTCACACTACTGTTTCTATTTTAAAATTAGTGATAACTCGCAGGTTGAGGTACGAGATGATTAAATGCTATATAGTGGAATCGATTCACCCATTCAGTAATATGCGGTATCTGAATAGTTGGTTTGCGTTAGCAATAACAACTGGTGATATGCTAATAACTGGCAGTAAAAATTAATTGAAGGAGTACCGAAAACACCTAAAAGAGGGGAAATTTACATCCGAACTCCGCTCCTTTTTATAAAAAAATTGCACGAGAGGGTGAAAGAAAGATTAAAATGCGAAATGTAATTAAGAGCTCTAGTAAGATAGCGTGGAATCTATCATTAGGATAAAATTATGCGGTCCCTACTAAAATGTCGCAAGTGACTCATCGAATTTGTTTAAGCCATGTAAGAATCAGTTAGTACTCGTGGTTCAATAAAAGTTTCTTCTTTCCAATGCCAATCAACTTCATTTTCATAGAAGAGTAAAAGGTAGAAACACGGCCCACTACATTCAAAAGCTGTTTATATTTTTATATTTTGGTCTGAACGACCCCTTCTTCTTACTAATTGACTAATCTGATTCGAATTCTGATTAACACTGATCGGACAATTAAAAATCAATAAAAGAGCATAGAGATGACATTAACGTGAAATAGAAGAAGTGCTAAGATGTCACATTCCTCACCAGAAATCACCTCTGCCACAGGCAACAGAATCGGTTTTTATTTATTACCGAATCTCGTCAAGCTACTTGCTATGTTCCGCAGATTTCCCAGATGAATAGTCTGTTTTTTGAATTCAACGTACTCAACTGGGCTTAAAAATGTTAATCACCTGCATTTTCGATCACTTTTGCAAATTACAATTTTTCACCGATTGAACAAACTGGTATTATGGCAGTGGTGTTTCGAATTCTATCACGTTAATCTGCCATATTGCTTAAAACAGCAATTTAAAGATGTGAAATGCAATTATCAGGTTTTCACATAACATCCATCCACAACATGAATTCCCCGTTATTCTCCCTTAAACTGACTCTTTCTTCTTTCTCTTTGACTCTACTTTCGTTCTTTTTTCATGTGTGGACCTTTAAGTCATTCTACTCTAGAGCATTTACAGTTTATTGCTGTGAGTGCTTTTTAATTTCGAGTATTAATGTCACGGATTCGTCCATGTTCACTGGATATCTAGTGATTTAAAAAGGTTTTAAGATTGAAAGTTCAAAAAGTTTTGACTTTTAGACATTAGTATCTAACATCATATCCTCATCATCGCAAATTCCTGAGAACATTTTGCATATTCTTGGACACTGCATTAATTCCGTTACTCCAAGTAACTCCGGAACGATCTTGAGAGAAGTATGAGGTAGCAGTTAGACATCTAACCTACCTTTCCATTTTTACCGCTCTCACGACGAATATCATGAATTTTTTTAAATAGGAGACCAAAAAGAACTAGAGAGTGAATGTGTGGTGAGGTGTTGTTGACAGATGTGTTACGCCTATCAAAATTTTATTTAAACGGTTTCGAACAAGCGAACAGATTTAATTTTGAGAAAGCGAGACAGTAGGGGTATACATCAGTGGACTCGAATTGGGCCAGTTTGAGCGGGAGCTTGAGTCGTGGTAACTAAAATGCACTATTAGAGTTGGTGGGTAGTATGATCTTCAGTGTTGTGGTTGAAATAATAAAAGTTCGCTAAAAGAACTGAGGAGACACCATAGAAGAAATTTTTCGATTTAGCAAAAAATGTCTACGATAATCTAGTTATGACAAACGAAGTTCAAATCTTTGGAGTCAGTTCAATATAGCGGGGTGCACAAACATTCATTTATGGTTAGGCAAATAAAGAAATATGATTTTATGGACTAACGTTTCATGAAAATATTAAAAAATAACTTTAAAAGATATTCTTTCATTTTGTTTCGATACATACTCTGCATTTTTATATGAAATTAATTGGTCATGGTTTCAAGTCCTTTCATTTATAAATTTAAAATATAATTCTCCAAAATTTATTTCATCATAATAATCAAACCATTATTATTTATGAAAAAGTTTAGTTATTTGCATTTAGAATTTTTATTTCAATTTTCAGCATTTGCTAGCCACCCATGATTAATTTTAAATCAAATCTTCCCTGCCGAACTTGGTGAAATTAATTCGCAAAATTTGTATAGACTTAAATATTTTTATTCGATATTCAATAAAAAATGAAGAGCAAAAATTATGGCCAAACTTTAATATGCATCATTTCGTGGTTAGCCTATTATTGCACCAACTGAATGGTGGAAAAGATTGCAGAGTTGTCCATTCAACGGATAGGGCCAATCAATAGCGCCTGCAACTAAAATCAAAAAATACAAGTTGCCCCGAGCAGTTCTTCCGCTGACCTATTGTCGACCTCACCTGCGTCACTACTAATATAATCGTAGCAGTTTTGCAATGTTGTGAGGTTCTTTAAGTAATTTAACTCAACAACGATAAGCTTATTCTTCCATAGTATTTCCAGGGTAAAAGGATGCTTTTGCGCGAGGTCACATAAGGTCGGTGGCCATTTGTGCCAATTGTTTGCTATCAGGTGTTGCCTCGAAACTGGTTACCGACGGTTGTGTCAACAGTCCTACAGAATGCAGATCAACCCAACAAGGAGTGTTTATTTGTAAAGTAAATCGTTTGTCGCTTTAAATGAAACGTTTATCACAAAATATTCACAGACAGTTGACGCTGCTAACAATGTCAACCGGAAATTGACTGCTTTCTTTAGGGCTACAGGTTCAGTCGCTAACGCCAAATATCACCGTGGGCAAAAAAATTTCGTTCACCGAGAAAATATTCAACTTGTTCACGAAAGTCTGCTAAAAAGTTCAGGGAAAACAACCAGACGTCTACACTTCCAACTAGACAACAAACGAGCGTCATGCATGAATAGTTTGAAGCAGTTACCAATACAAGTATGTAAAGTAAGGGTGATACAAGTATTAAAATCTAGGTACGCTAGGTACAACGGCAGCGTAATAGAGATGGAAATGAAATTCACGCCAACTGAATTGGCAAAAGTTTCCCAAAATATGTTGAGACTCGCTGAATTGAGTACCTAATTCCATATGGACACTTTTAGCACGTGTTATGCATTTTCAATGGCAATATTCTGTATTTACTACTTTTAAATAAAAAAATCACCAGTGTATCTTTCTCTATTCACCCGAACCCTCTCAGATTGGCCCACACGCTATAAATGAACATGTTGGCCAGTTGGTAAGCTATTGATGCATTACCATTCTTGTTCACGAGAAAAGGGGAGCATTTTTTGAAAATCTGTTAAGGACGGTGTAAATTTATTACACATCTCTTACATTAATTAACGAGCCTGAATAAAATATTCTAGAAAATAATTACAATGCGTTTAATATAACCATTTTTCACCAATAAATATGTTTATGCATTTCTCACCTTAAACCCATTCATTTCGCAGCATAAATGCAGTAATTTCCCATTTTAGCCCTTGATTTTCATCATACATTCTCTTTGATTTTCGACAAACGATGTCTATTCACTTTATTTTTTTTCATTCACAACCGATGCTTATCTTCTCTAAAGCAATGTTTGGCTACAAAGAAGGAATATGTCTTTTTATCAGTGCCCAACCTCTGCCTCCATCTGAATAATTTTTCTTGCTAAAATAAAACCCCTACTTGCATCCAAATTGCTGCTGCAATCATTCGCCTTTCAATGGCATTCAACCGTTTTACGTATTTGCGCATATATATCTGCTTAGGAAATGGACGAAAATTGATATGAATAATGGTGATTAGAGTCAAAAGTTAAAAAAATATTTTAACCACTATCAGAATCATCGGGGTTCTTGGGAGTAGAAATCAATTCTCTTGAATAGTCTTGCCTTGAAATGTAACTTCCACATTACTACACCACTAGCTGATTGGGAAATTAATTGTTCACACATAGAGTTGTACTTTTCTTTAAATCGAGTGGTTACTTCATATTTATTGATCGCTTACATTTTTTTCCCAATGAAACATAGTCACTGGGCACCTTTAATAGTATAACAGTTCAAGTCAATATCAATGAACTGCCTTTTCGAATTCGAATATTTGAGATTATTAATAGGTTTTGATATTAGCGATCATCGACTTCCAATGCGTAGTCAAATGGACAATAGCCCAGATTCTTCATCATTTATCAGAATTTCTTTTCTCCTTTAATAATCTTTCCGTTAAAATTATGACAAATGGACGACAGTTGAAAACGTTGCTAAGCCACTTCCCTTCTTTTGCATTAAGATACATTAAGTCTAGCTACTGCTGTATCGCAGTTGACATTGCG